>PVKS010014539.1:0-48058 GCA_004027875.1 Aplodontia rufa | reverse complement strand
CAGATTTAATGCAATCCACATAAGATACCAATGACATTCTTCACAGATATAGAAAAAGCAATTCTCAAGTTCATATGGAATAAGAGGAGACCCAGACTAGCCAAAACATTTCTCTACAGGAAGGAAGAAGTAGGGTGTATCTCAATCCCTGACCTGAAATTATACTACAGAGCTGTAGTAGCAAAAACAGCATGGTATTGGTATCAAAACAAAACCGAAGATCAGTGGAACAGAATAGAAGATCCTGAGACAAATCCCGATATCTTTAACAATTTTATATTTAATAAAGGGGGCACAAGCATAGTGTGGAAGAAAGCCTGTTCAACAAATGGTGTTGGACAAATTGGATAGCCATGTGTAGACAACTGAAGCTGGATCCTTATCTTTCACCCTGCACAAAAATTAAATCAAATGGGTCAAAGATCTGGATATTAAGCCAACAACTTTAAGCTTACTAGAAAAAGAAGTAGGGTCAACACTACAGGACATAGGAGTCAGCAGCGCTTTCCTCAACAAAACTCCCATGGCTCAAGCAGTAAAGTCAAGAATAAACGAATGGGATGCAATTAAACTAAAAAGTTTTTGCACAGCTAAAAATCTAGTCAAGAACATCAAGAGAGAACCTACAGAATGGGAGAAAACCTTTGCCTGCTACACCTCGGACAGAAGGCTAATATCCAGAATATACAAGGAACTAAAGAAACTAAAGTCCAAACTCACAAATAATCCAATCAATAAATGAGCTAAAGAACTCTAAAGGAACTTCTCTCCAGTGGAAGTCCAGAAAGCCCATAAATATATGAGAAAATGCTCTACATCATTAGCTATAAGGGAAATGCGAATCAAAACTTCAATGAGATACCACCTCACTCCTGTTAGAGTGACAAAAATTAAAAATTTGAACAACCACAGATGGTGGAGGGGCTGTGGGAAAAGAGGAACACTGTCACACTGCTGGTAGCACTGCAAACTGGTTCAACCATTATGGAAAGCAGTGTGGAGAATCCTTAAAAAATTAAGGAAGGAACCACCTTATGACCCAAGTATCCCAATCCTGGTATTTTCCCAAAAAAGTTAGAATCAGCATATTATAGTGATGTGGATTCATCAATGTTTATAGCAGCTCAATTTACTGTAGCTAGATTATGGAACCAACCCAGATTCTCCTCACTAGATGAGTGAATACAAAAACTTTGGTATATATATTCAATGGAATACTACTCGGCCATTAGAGAAGACGATATTATGGCTTTTGAGACCAAATGGATGAATATGGAAAGAATTACACAAAGCAAAGTATCCCAATCTCAGAGTCTCAAGAGCCAAATGGTTTCTCTCATCTGTGAAAGCTAGAATACACCAGGAAACAGTATGTTAGACAGCAAAGCTAATAATAACTTCAAATTGTATGATTCTTTTCACAACAGGGAGACAACTCCCTAGGATACTTGGTGGGGTAGGCTGGGGGACAGGGTGGGTGGAGGGCTTAGGAAAATCACCTAGGAGACTGGAATAACCAAATATAGGGGAATCATCTCAGAAAATGATGTCTGACCTCCACAAGATATCCATTTAACTCAGGGGTTCTTCTGGGGGAAACAGCAACATGGGGAACCCAAGCTGAGCATCCATGACATGGCATTAGCCCTAGATAACTAAGTATATATTCATTTGTTCTGGAATATCAATTGTAACTCTATATCATCTAATAAATAATAAATAAAAAAACTAAATAAAATTGATTCTGCCTTTCTCGCTCTCTCTCTTTCTCTGTCCCTCTCTCTTTAAAAAGAGAAAATCCTGATGTTTATATTGATGTGATGGCTTTGGTCTACTGACCCCATAACACTTTAAAAAAAAAAAGAACCTAAAACTTTCTGAACTTGCATATATAACTTCATGAACAACTCAATAAATAATATGTACCATTCCAATGACAATACTAAGTTAATCCAACTTTGATTATATCCTTTATTGTTTTATTAACTCTTATACATTAATATAGCCAGAAATATATAATGCTATAAAAAAGCATAGTAGAGGATTATATTTTGAAAGGTTCTTATTTTATTATGCATTTTTCATCTAACTTAAATCTTATTATTTTCATATTGTAATTTGTCTAGTCTTTTCTGTTTCATCAAACATATCAAATATAAGTCCTAAATTTTTAAGATATTCTGAAAATCTTCAGTTCAGACACTGAACTTTATTGTGGTCACAAAACTTTAGTGATTGGTTGAGGGCTTGAAAGTCATCAAATTCTCTTTATCTCTTGAAAAAAATGTCAATTATGCTTCTTTACTCTGCAGGCCTAAGAGAATATTTGTTTTCAGGTAAGTGTCTTGGAGTTTACCCTTTAGATATTCAAATGAACACAACACTACATTTTCTATTTTTTAATATACATTTTCCATTTTTCTACTCCTTTCTCAGAAAATCCCCAGTAGCTCAAAAGTAGGGTGAGTCACCAGTTTTTGGAGGACACTTGAATATTTTAAATGTTCTCCAAGTTTTGAGATGATCAGGGTAACTGTGTAGAAAGGATTATTGCTTTCAGCGAGGAGTGTGGAGTTCCCAATTAATCCAGTGGAACAGGGGTTCTGAATGAAGAAAGGAGAGATAATGATTCTAATTATTTTACCTCAACGAATTCTTGGAAATGGATTCAGTAGAAAAAAATATTGAATAGATTCTTATCTTCAACAAAAATTGCTTCCATACAGCCTCTGCAGTCATAGGAGGATGAATGGGTGAGACAGATGAGAGAGAAGTACTGTAGATATCTTTCATACCTTACCCCTGAATATCTGTTGCTAACAGAAACTTGATTAAGTCCAGAGTGGCACTCACCTGCCTCAGGCATTGAATGCTGGCTGGCCTGGGCCATCTGTAACAAGCATATTCTCCCTCTGGTTTTCTGAGACTGCTACCCCTGAGTTCTGGTTTGAAAGGATGCATGCAGGACAGTTTGGAGAGAAGCTCTTGCTTTCTGAGTAATTAACAAGGCCAGGGAAAGGGAAAGTTCATTCCCTTCTTATCTCCCAGGATAGTTTTGCTTTAAACTGGGATCCAATGCTTAGGGCTGCATCAACATGGCTATTACCAGCTTGAGAGCAGCGGAGGAGAGCCAGTGCCAAGGGTGACCTAACATATGTTTATATCACAATTATAAAAATGAATTTCCTATTATTAAAGCCTTTATAAGTCAGGGCTATTTAAACTGGCATCCAGATGTACTAATTATCACAATGCAGCCCCACCTCAATTCAGTTAAATTGCCTACATCTATATTGGGCTTCTGAATAACATTTTAATTAAGAAACTTTGACTGTTTAAAAATCTGTGAAAGGATGACATAATGCAACATCTAAGTTCTTCCAAATTTGCTTACCTATGACTCAGCGCTCTGAGAAAGTCAACTGAAAGTAATGAGAAGGCACTAGTAGATACTCTCATAATGGACAAATAGGAAGAGTGACTTCAGTTACAAGGTGGAGCTGGGGTAAGATTGTCCTGGTGGGGCGGAAAAGGGAATGCTGAGAAAGTGGGGACTTAATGTATGGGCTTTTCGACAGTTTGAGGGTGAAGAATAAGAGAAAATGGTGCAGGACTATGATTGTGTTAATTTCAGAAAACAGCTTTCTAGTGTGGGGAAGCACAATGAATGGACGGAGGACGAGAAAAGTATCAGTGAAGCAAGATCCAGCCACGAGGTATTCCAGATGTTCTAGTCCTTGAACATACCACCAATAGTTTAGAAACCAAAGCACATCAAGAAAAAGAAATTTCTACAGATAGAGGCTGAGTAGGTAAGACGGTACATATTTTAACACCACAAAAAAAGCGGACATATAACTTTCAAGCATTTGCATAAAGTATTCAAGATAAAGAGATAATTTTTAGAAAGCTCTTCACCAGCAATCATAACGAATGCCCGTGATCCCAGCTACCCAGGATGCTAGAACAGGAGTCAAAGTTCAAGGTCAACCTCCACAACTTAGACCCTGTTTCCACATTAAAATATAAAATGGGAAAATAGCAAAGGGGGCATGGCTCTGTGCTAGAGTACCATGGTTTTAATCCCTACTCCCAAAAATAAAAATGCAAAAACTTTTCATAAAAATTCACACTATCATTTTATGCAGGCAGTGTTTCTAATAAAAAGTCTGACAATGTATCTATAAAATCCTCTTTGAAGAACATTTGGACTTCCCTTCAACTAGCAAACTTTTAACTATAGAAACGGCAAGCAGTATTATTCTTCCTGAAGCCTCTGCAGTGTTAGCAATGCATTGAAGTTTGATTAAAAGGACAGTTAATGCAAACATAAATCCCTTAAAATATTTAGAGCAAACAAGTTTCAACCCATCTTGTATTTATAAGACAACATTTTAAAATGAATATCTCTTAAGAAAGGATGCTATTAGGTTGAGCAATGCCCTCTCTTCCCAATAGAGTATTAGACAAGCTGAATGTATAAATCTGCTTTATGTTACTGTATCAATGGCTGATGTTCAATGGACTTTTGGTATTAGGACTATAAATATCTGACAATGGAATGAACATCATGTGGAAGGAAATTGACTATAACCGCAGAAGGTACTCTGAATGGTTCTCCATGGAATTATCTACTTAATCTTTGCCACTTTTGTTTTGTCTTTGTGACTTTTGAGAGTGCAATTATTTTCCTTACACAGTTGGTAGGTGGTTGCGAAGGACATTAGGAGTTTTCCCCTCAAGCCTGTTGTTAAAGCGCATGTGTAATGTTGAAATCTATTAAAAATGTTAAAACAATAATGGTAAAGACAACATTTATAACCCTCCTACTTCACAGGTAAAATTTTTCCCACAAATCTTCCTATTAGGTCTTAGAGGTTACAGATAACTAATCAGAAAATACAAGTTCGCTGTTCTATTTCTTCCCTTCTTCCTTTAATCCTTCTCCCTGCATTTAACTTCTCATTTGAGAGTGGAAGGAAATGTTTTCCACCACCCAACACAGGATGAAGTTTAAGAAGACTGAAGCTGGAATTAAAATCCTCAGCAGCACCTCCCGTGATAATTGGCTATGGGTTTGAAGATAGTTCAACTTTTGTTTTTTCATTTTTTGTTTTTATTCTATTCAAACCAATCATTCAGGATGTAATATTGTATTCTATTTGCATACACATGGAAAACAGTAATAACTGAAGATAAAAGTGATCAAGTTTTGCACCATGGAGTACAAGTGACATGTATTCAGGAGAGAACAATAGAAAAGACGAGCCAAAGAAAAGCTCCCTGGTGGAGACAGAATGTGGGCAGGACATAGTGAATGAGAAGGATCAGATAGATGGTGAGGGCAGAAGATTAAGAACTCCATTTCTTCTCTTCAGATTATTGGCTAATTGAAACTGCCATCATAATAATAAAATGACAGAGGCTGTCATCAGGGAATAGCTTGCTTTGAAGAACCAGCATGGTTTAATACAAGAATCTAAAATAGGGACCACATGCTGTGCTACAAGAGGGCTAGGAAATTACTAAAATATTCTGCCAAATTTCACAAAAATAAGCATTTTGCCCAGAAATATATAAAAAAAATCCAAGTATAGGAAAATCAAAGGATATCAGTCAGATTGTCAACCTAGTCTACCCAAGACATACTATCAGAGCACTCGAGGATAGAGAAAGACAAATGCCTCAAGGCAACAAGAAAAAGAAGCAATCAACATATAAGGATATCCCAGTTTGCCTGACAACGGAATTCTTACAGGTCAGGAGACAGTGTCGTGAAATTTTCTCAGTACTAAAGTGGGGGAAAGGTCAACCAAGAATACTGTACAAAGCAAAACTATCCTTCAAAAGTGAAGAAAAGATAAAGGCATTCCTAGACTAACAAAAACCACGAGAATGTCTCTCCACCAGACATGCCCAACAAGAAATGATCATGGAGTTCTTCAAAGTGAAGGAAAGAGGTGTCACTGAGTAAGGAGAAAGTATAAGAAGATATAAAACCGACCATTAAGCGTAACTATATAGACAAACTCAGAATTCTCTCTGTATAAACATTTTATAAAAACAATCATATCTTTAGTAAGAAGACAAAAGAACAAAAGATAAAAATAACAATAACTATGTCAATATGTTGAAAGGTACTAGGAATTAGGAATTAAACCAGCTACCATGCAACTGCTGGAAGAAAAGTTAAGACCAACAGTCCAGCATTTGGTAGTAGGCAAAAACTTTCTCAACACATCCTGTAAAGTGAAAGAAGTAAAGTTGAATATAAGTGAGTGAAATGTCATAAAGCTAAAATACTTTTGCACAACTAAGGAATTGATCAAAATTGTCAAAAGACTTCCTACAGAATGGGAGAGAATCATGTCCTGTGATTCTTCTGACAAGGGACTAATATTCAGAATTTACAAAGTCCTCAAAAATCTGAACCTCAAAAACATAAACAACCAATCAATAAATGGGCCAAAGAGCTACACAGAAACTTCTCAACAGAGGATATTAAGCAAGCCAATAAATACATGAGAAAGTGCTCTAAATCACTAGCAATCAGAGAAATGCAAATCAAAACCATATTAAGATTTCACCTCACTCCAGTCAGATTGACAAAAATGAAGAATATAAACAATAGATGCTGGAGGGGTTGCATAAAGATAGGAACACTAGCACATGTTGGTGGAACTGCAGACTGACACAGCCCCTCTGGAAAGCAGTGTGGCAAATCCTCAAAAAATTTAGGGATGAACACAGCATATGATCCTGCTATTCCTCTCCTGGGTATTCTTCCAGGGGGGATTTACAATCAGCACATTACAGCAACACAGCAAAATCTATGTTCATAGCAGCTCAGCTTACAATAGCTAAATTAGGGAACCAGCCCAGATGCCCCTCACTGGATGAATGGATCCAAAAACTGTGGTACATACATACTATGGAGTTCTACTCAGTAACTAGAAGCAATGAAATTGCAGTCTTTGAAGGTAAATGGATGGTGAAGGAAGAAATTGTGTTGAGTGAAGTTAGCCTAACCCAGAGTGTCCAGGGTAAAATGTAGTCACCTATCTCTAGAGGCTGGAACTAAACCCAGGCCTGTGTGAAAAGTAGTTAGTCTCATGTATTAGACTCAGCAAAGATGTAGTAACATATAATGTAGGGCATTCATAGAGATGTATTGGGAAGGAGAGGATAGCGGAGGGGAAGGGGACGAAGTATAGGGAGGGATCTAGGGGGAAATTCTGATTTAAAAATATATCATATTGTTGCTTTGGATACATTTTTTATTGTACAATAACTAAATTTCTTAATAAAAATGTGAAAAAAGACAATAAGGAAAGATGCAAGTGGGACATCAAATGGGAAGAATGGGAGTGTAAGTGTAAAGTATTTTTATTAGTATACTTTTATTCTTTTGCATGTATGGATGTGTGTTTTCTTATCTTCAAAATCACATTAAATTACTTTCATTTCAAAATAGTTTGTTACAATAAATATGTGTTCTTGTGTTCTGGTAACCATAAAATAAACCTATCATAAATAAACTGAAAATAATGAGCAAGAAATCAAAACACACTACTAGTCACTTAACCACAAAGGAAGAAAACAAAGGGTGGGGGAGAAAATACTTAAAACAAAACTTAATTAAATGTTGCTTGCAAAAAGCTCACTTCTCCTCTAAGGATAGACACAGACTGAAAGTCAGTGGATGGGATATGATTTTCCTTGTAAACAGATCAAAAGGAAAGCAAGTAAAACAAATTTTAAATCAAAAGCATAACTAAGAGATAAGAACCATCATTACATAATGATAAAATGGTCAATTCAGCATATGATATCAGACCATACAAATTTATGGAGCAAGAATTAAACCTAATGGGAGAGACAGACTCCAATATAATAATATTAGGGGAATTTAATACCCAACTTTAAGCAATATACAGATCATTCTAGGCAGAACATTACAAATGACTAATTTAAATTTCATCCTAGCAGAAAACTCACAAAACATTCCATCCAGCAACTTCAAAACATACCTTCTCCTCAATAGCAAATGGAACAATCTCCAGGATAGACATATGAAAAGCCACAAAACAAGCCTCAACAGATTTTTATAAAATTGAAATCATACTAAGTATCTTTTCTGACCAAAGTGCAATAAAGCTTGACATCAATAACAAGAAAATAGTTGAAGCATAAAAAAATACATGGAAACTAAACAACTTCCATACAGTTTTTGGATTGATTTTTCTAGCTCTCTGAAGAATTCACTTGGCAATTTGATAGAGATTGGACTGAATTTATGAATCACTTTGGGTGTCATGGACATTCTAGCAATATTGATTATTCTGATCCATAAACATAAGATGTCTTGTCCTTTGTGTGTTTTTTTGCAATTAAAACCCACGTCCAAAAAACTAAAAGGTCTCAAAAACAAACACAAACTATTGGTGTACCTCAAAGAACTAGAAATACAAGAAGAAAAGCAAACTCAAAATTAGTAGGAGAAAATAATAAAATCATAGTAGACATAAATGGAATGAAGACTAATAATACAACAGATTAACAAAATGATGACGATAGCTGTGTTCTCAGACCCTTAGCCATCTGTACTGCCAAGCTAATTAAAGTAACAAAATGTCTACTTTAAATCTTTAAAAAAAATACCAACAAAATGAAGAGTTGTTTCTTTGAAAAGATCAAGAAAATTGAGAGACCCTTAGCTAGATTATCTAACAAAAAGAGTCAAGAGTCAAACACATTATATCTTAAATTAAAGGAAATGACAGACACTACAGAGATACAAAGGATCATTACAGATTTTTATGAACAAATGCATGTCAACATAATTGATAACCTACAAGAAATGAACAACTTCCTGGATACATATAACTTAATAAGACTGAATTTAAAAAAAAGTCTGAACAGACAACATAATGAGATTAAATTGGCAATAACACGTCTCCCATCATAGAAAAGTCAAGGACCATGTGATTCACTATTGAATTCTATCCAACATTTAAAGAAGAAAGAATACTAATTCTTAACATATTTCAACAGGGAAATAGAAAGAGAGACAGGTGGAGAGAAGATTTCCAAACTCTTTCTATGGGTCCACCATTATCCTGACACCAAAACTGTGCAAGGACACAGTAAGAAAACAAAGTTATAGGACAGTAACTTCGATGAACATAGATGTGAAAATGATCCCAAAGTATTAGCGAATCAAATCTAATAACACATTAAAAATATTGTTCACTATGATCAAATGAGATTTGTTCCATGGATGGCAAGGATGATTCAAGATAAACAAATCAATTAACTTGATATATCACATTAATAGAATAGAGGACAAAAAGTCATATGATCCGGTCTGGAGCAGTGGCTCAGCAATTACGGCACTTGCCTGGCATGCGTGAGTATGATGAATGTGAGAACCTCCACACTACATACACAACAAAGTATCAGAGCAAAGAAAGCTGCATGAAAAACTACGTAGAAATTGGTTCCGTCTTTCTCTCTCTCAGTGTCCCTCTCTCTTTGGAAAAAAAAATTTATGATCACCTCAATATGTGCAGAAGAGGCATTTGTTAAAATCCAACATACCATAATGATAAAAACTCCAAACAAAGAAAACACAAAAGGAACGTGTCTCAATATAATAAAGGTCTTTTATAAAAAGTCAATAGCGAACACCATAATGAATGGAAAAAAGCTGAAATCTCTTCTCTAAAATAAGACAAGGATGCCCGCTTATACCACTTTTATTCAGCATAACATTGGTAACCTTAGAGCAATCAGACAAGAGAAAGAAACAAAAGGCTTTCTAATAGTAAAAGATGAAATCAAATGGTAACTGTTTATAGAAGACATGATCTTGTATATGCAAAGACTGCAACAAGAAATCATTACAACTAATAAATGAGTTTAACAAAGTTTCAGGATAGTAAGTCAACATACAAAAAGCTGTAACATTGCTATATGATACAAAAAATCATCAGAAATAAAAATCAAGAAATCAATCCTTTTTACAATAATTACCAAAAGCACTTGGGATAAATTTAACCAAAGGTAAAAGATCATTCCAATGAGAACTATAAAACATTGATGAAAACAATTGTAGAAGACAAATGCAAACACACAAAGGACAAGACATCTTATGTTTATGGATCAGAATAATCAATATTGCTAGAATGTCCATGACACCCAAAGTGATTCATAAATTCAGTCCAATCTCTATCAAATTGCCAAGTGAATTCTTCAGAGAGCTAGAAAAATCAATCCAAAAACTGTATGGAATAACACCACCACCACCAAACCTGAATAGTCAAAACACTCTTGAGACAAAAGAACAAAGCAGGACAAATTATGCTACCTGACTTCAAAGTACATTACAAAACACAATTGTCAAACCAGCATGATGATAAACATAAAACAAACAAATCAACACCAACAACAAAATCAAATGCACAGACCAATGAAAAAGAATAGAAAGTCTTGAAATAACCCACACACCTGTAATTAACTTATTTCCACAAAGATGCCAAGAATACATGCAGGAGAAAGAACAATCTTTTCAATAAATGGTACTGTTAAAATTGAGAATCCATGCAGAAAACAAAGGATCTAAACCTCTATCTCTCACCAATTGCAAAAATCAACTCAATATGGATTATAGACTTAAATATAAGATGGGTAACTGAAACTACCAGAAGAAAATACAGGGGAAATGCTTCAAGACATTGGAATAAACAATGATTGTTTTTGGAAAAGTGCCCCCAAAACATAAGAAACAAAAGCAAATATAGATAAATGGCATTTAATTAAACCCAAAACAAAGGGAATATTTAACAAAGTGAAGAGATAGCTTAAGAAATGGGAGGAAATATTTGTAAACTATCATCTGACAAGGGCTTAAGATCCAACATATATAAAGAACTCCAAACACTCAATAGCAAAAACAGATCAAAAGATTAAAAAGTGGACAATAGACATAAACAGAGATTTTCAAAAGAAGACTTTCAAACGACCAATAGGCATATGAAAAAGTGCTCAACAACACAAATCATCAGGGAAATATAAATCAAATGAACTCAGTATGTCAGAGACCGCTGCACTCCCAAGTTTATTGTATCACTGTTCACATTAGCCAAGAAATGGAAACAACATAAGTATCAATGAACTGATGAATGAACAAAGGAAATGTAGTGCATATACATCTACACAATGGTCTACAATTCAGCCATGAAAAGAACACAGTCCTGTCGCTTGCAGCAACATGGATGCAACTGGAGATCATTGAGTAAAAGAATTCAGCACAGAAAGACAGTTCCATGTAATTTCACTTATGGAATCCAAATAATTGATCTCATGGAGTTTGACAGAAGAATAGTGGTTATCAGAGGCTGAGGAGATATACATGGAGGGATGGGAAAAAGTTGACCAAATGGGTGTCGTTATAGTTAAATGGTGGTAAGTTCTGTGTACTTTGGTGCATTAGAGAGACTATAGATGGCAATTATGTGTTACATATTTTCAGAGCTAGAATAAAAGATTTTGAACACATTCACCATAAAGATAAATGCTCAAGGAAATAGATCTTTTTATTCTCATTTAAGCATTACATAATGTGTATGTTAATTTAAATATCATTTAGTACCCTATAAATATGTACAATTTTTATGTTCTTACATTTTAGTTAAAAATAATTTTCAAAGAAGCTGAGCTTTCTGTTAATACAATTAATATTATCTTAATAAAAACAAAGAATATTTTTCCAGGGAATAATGTAATCAACTAAATACTGGTTAAAGAAAATATGATATAACTATATTCTGCTCCATCATCTTTCCTTTATATGGTTTAGGAAATTAAGGCCCAAATGAGTGACTTCTTTGCATAGTGTGAAAGCTAGTGAATAACTGTTCCTAGGCCACCCCTAAAGACCTCTTGTTTAGTTGGTGTACTAACATCCTCACATAAACAACTTCATTTGGTGGTACATCGGCTATTGGTCATTGTATTAACTTCTTAAGACTACTATAACAAAGTACCACACTTTGGAAAGCTTAAAACCACAAAAATTTATTCTTCTGTAATTACAGTTATGGTTTGTACATGAAGCGTGTTCCTAAAGATTTGTGTTGAAGGCTTGGTCCCCAAAGCAGCAATGCTCAGAGACTGGGCTTTTGAGAAATGATTGGATCATGACAGATTTAATTCCATCAGTGGATTAATCCACTCACAGCTGTGTGGTCTGCTGGAAAGTGTAGAGGCTGTGGGTGCTGGGACTTGGTTGGAGGAAGGAGGTCACAGGAAGCATGTTTTAGAAAGATATTTCTTTTCCTTGGTCCCGTCCGCTCTCTCTCTCTCGCTACCCAGCTGCCCTGAGCTGATCATCTTTCCTCTGTCACGCTTTCAATCATTATGTTTTGCCTTTCTTCAGGTTCAAAGCAACAGAACCAGTTGATCATCAACTAAAATTTCTGAAAACCACGAGTCAAAACAAATATTTCCTCCTCTACACTGCTTATGTCAGGTATTTTGGTCACAGCAATGAAAAACTAATAGATTTAGGGGGACAAAAAGTCTAAAATCAAGGTGTCTGTGGGTCCATGCTGCCCCTGTGACTCAGGACAAAATTCTTCCTTGCCTCTTTCTAGCTTCTGCTGGTGGCCATTCTTCCCAGTAATCCCTTGATTTCAGGGATATCACTTCAGTCTCTATCTCTTGGCATTCTTCCTGTGTGTGCCTGGCTTCATGTGATATTTCTGACTTATAATAGGGACGCTAGTAATAGTATATCAGGGCCTACCCTAATCCCCTCATCTGCAAAAACTCTAGATCCAATGAGGTCACATTCACACACATAGGGAGTTAGGACTTAAATATATCTTTTAGCAGCACAAAATTAATTCATAAATTTGCTCACATTTTTTCTCCTTAAAATCACTGCTTCCTGGGGCTGGAGTGGTGGCTTGCTGGTTACAAGCACTTGCTTGTCATGCGCAAGTACACGGGTTTGAACCCCAGCACCCACGTACACAACTAAGTATCAGAGCAATGATAGCCATGTGAAAAACTCAATAAAAATTGATTCTTTCTTTCTCTCTGTCCTTCTTTCTTAAAAAAATGCTTCCTTCTAGTTTTTTAAAGTTATTAATCCAAAAGTAATTGAATTCATCCTGCTTAAACTCCATCAATTGAATTTCAAGTCAATAATTTTTCAGTCATCCTGAATTCTAAGGGAATATGATGGCCATTGTTTTACATTTTGAACTGTAGACAAACTTGAAGGGCCCTTAAATGGGCTCTAGTATGTTCACTCTGAATCTTGGTAACTAGTCTCTTGGACCTCCACACTCTGACAGCTGACATAAATAAAAAAAACCACATTTTTCTGGCTTGTTTATGAGCATATCTTGGGGAGCAAAGTCAAAACCTTCCTGAAAGAAAGATATATTACTCCTATTGCTTTTCCCATCTACAAAGCTGGTCATACTGTCATAAAAGAAAATTAGATTGGTTTGTCATTATTTCTTCTTCCTATGGCCAACTTGACTATTACCCAATTCTCTTTGTGGGAATGCAGAGTGAAAACACACACAAGTAGGACATTTTGCTTAAAATGGAAGGCTGCCCAAATTTTATGTACTGTTTCCTTAGACGATACATACTTTGATCCTCTTGGATAAATGGATATTATTGACCCGTTTGACTTTGATAAGAAACTTCATAGTTCTCATGAGAAATAACAAATTTTAGACAATCTCAGTCCACAGAAAGGATCCATCATTTTAGACTATTCCTTTCTTAATTTCCCCTGAAACTGTCTTGAAAGAATTTGCTGAACTGTGCAACAGAAATTAATATAAAGGAGGGATGTTAAACCCTAGAAGACAGAGCAAGCAAATAAGCGAGTTGCCTGATTGCTCTGGAATTGTTCTTTTTTTTTTCTTATTTTTTTATTAGAAGTATATAGAGATACAATTGAGGGGGAAACATTATCAAACCAACAGTAATCAATGTATATATACTTTGTTATCCAGGGGTAATGCCAAAACATGGATGACCACCTTGGGTTTCACCTGTTGCTGTTTCCCCCAGAAGAACTCATGCGTTAAATGGGTATCTCGTGGAGGAATGACAACAGCTTCTGAGATGGTTCCACCCTATTCCCACTCTCCAGTCTCCTTTGAGTTCTTCATACAACCTCCCCTTCCCCCTCCCCATGCCTCTAAGTATCCTAGGGAGCCATCCCCCTATTACTCTGAGAGTCTTACAATTTGAAGTATTGTTAGGTTAGCCATCTACCCTACTGCTTCCCCATATATTCTAGCATCCATAGGTGAGAGAAACCATCTGTCCTTTAGTCTCTGAGATTGGGATACTTCACTTAGCAAAATTTTTCCATCTCCATCCATTTGATATCAAAAGCCATGATATTGTCTTCTCTCATGGCCGAGTAGCATTCCATTGTATATATGTACCAAAGTTTTTGTATCCACTCATCCAGTGAGGGGCATCTGGGTTGGTTCCATAGTCTAGCTATAGTAAATTGAGCTGCTATAAACATTGAGGAAGCCACATCACTATAATACGCTGATTCTAACTAACTCTTTTGGGAAAATACCCAGGAGTGGGATAGCTTGTTCTTTTCTTTTTTACCCTCCAAAGTCCTTACATATTAATTCATCAGACTTTATAATGACAATGGAGGTGAAAAGGGTAGGAGCTACTCCCCCATTTAATCAATGAAGCAGCAGTGGAGTCCAGGATTGGGCAGGGGCAGGCCAGGCCAGTACTCTTTTGTCCTAGTCCTCAAGGTTGGTCCTCTCCAAGGGACCACTCCCTGGTGGAGGTGAGAAGTCCTCTGCACCCCTGAGCGCCAACTGCCAATATTTATGTTTTCTCCAAACTTGGATCCAGGACAGTGCTTTATCAACTGTAGGGTGAGACCCATGAAAATCAAGGTCAGAATCCATTCAAAATGTAAGTATTGTATAAGACCATTTGTCCATTTTTTTTTAAAAGAGAGTGACAGTGAGAGAGAGGGAGAAAGCAAGAATCAGTTTTATTTAGTTTTTCATGTAGATTTTGCTGCTCTGTCACTTCATTGTGTACGTGGTGCTGGGGTTTGAATCCTCGTCCTCATGTACACCAGGCAAACACTGTAACCACTGAGCCAGCACTCCAGGCCCCCATTTTTCTATTTTAATACTGTAACATAAATGCCATATGTTGCTACATTAGCTATCTTTAATTTGGGGAGTGAATCTCCCTCTTATATTGAACGATATGTCACTTTTTACTCATAGTTGATTTTGACCTTACAAAGAAAAATACTTTTACTATTTAGTTCAGTGGGAACAGAATCTTATTCACTAAATCTCACAACCTATAAGTTTTCTTGAAGCATTTGGGTTATCTACGAGGACATTAGTAGCTTTTCACAGTGTGTGTGGCATCTGCCTATGCACACGGCTGAGTGTGAAGCATCCTGCAAAATTTGGTTTGAAAGGTAGTCCAACTATTTAGCTGTACATTGAGAACCACCCTTGTGTTACTAAATTGCTTCTGGGAGCACGTTTCATTCTCTTGACCTTAAAGGAGGTCTAACGACCTTCCTTTTTCTGACTTTCATTTTCTGTGATATTAACTCCTACATTTGCCACATTTCATGGCTTTTATCTGGTTTTATCTTCTTTCTCAACCCACTTGACAGACTTTCAAATGATTCCATTCAACACATTTCTGGCAAACACCTCCTGAGATTCATGGACTGTCATTAAGTCACAGGATATTCAAGTCTAGTGTGTGTGTTCTGATAATGGCTATTAACAGATGGTCAGGAACTGAGCAGTCTGGAATTTTTCTACTACATTTCATTTTTCTAACCCCATGTGTACAACAGTTACATCTATACCATTTGGCTCTTGGTTCTATTTTTCTTTTCAAGATTCAAAACTATCTGAAACATCGACAATGTAAACAAGCATGAGTTTGCCTTTTGCAATTATTCAGAGATATTTCCTTTCTGCGCATCAAAACCTGAACCAAACATTAGCAACTGTCAGACACTTTAATAAGTGTAGATATGTATATTAAACATAATAATATAATAAATTTGTATTGATCTCATGGGAAGTTTGTTTTAAACAAAAAAGAAAAAATAATGGAATCAATTTCAGTGAGAAAAATCCCAGGTGGATGGTTGGACATTGAATGGATGAAAACAATTTTTATTTTACATTTTTACTACTTTTAATTTCATTTATACTCTTAGAAAAAAAATCCAGCTTCTCAAAAAAAAGGCCCTCTATATTTTCTGTTCCTCTTACCTTACACTTCTCTAACTCTAGAGACATATGTCCAGTACGCTGAACTTATTACATTTTCTCAATTGTAACATTCTTTCTTTATATAGATTGTTCTAACCTGCCTGAAAGTTTTGACCCCTATCTTTATAGTTTTATTTTCTGATCATCCTTAAGATCTCAATAGTAAGTTTCTCCCAGAAGCTTTCTCTGAGCATTAACTGCAAGCACCATGGTCCCTTACCCCATGTTCACCAACGACCTTCTAATTCCCCATAACACACACTTAATACTGGGTACTGTGAGGCTCCAGATCGCCTCTCACTCCCTTTCTGGCCCATGAACACCAAGAGAGAGCAATACACACTTACTGAGTGAATGAAGTATGAATAATTACAAAGGGAATAAAATTTTGATTTCCAGAAGCAGAAAAGCTTTAAATACCCTATTTTGTTAAGTCCAGAACTTCACTTTTTTAATTTAACATTTGTTGGGACCCAAAAATTTAATCTCCAGCTCTTATTTCTTAAACTTAATTATAAATCCAATCTTTTCATCTAATCTTTAATTAGATATCTAATTTTAATCCAAACACATCCAGACTCAGAATATCACCCACAGACCTATCAGCAGTCATCCTCATCTCTAGCAGGCACACAGGCAAAACAAACCTCCAGACAATCATCATGTCTAGAACCTGGATCTACCCATAGCATTAAATGTATCCACAAATTTCCTTAAATCTGTCTTTAAAACATAATTATCTCCAAAATTTGACAGTTTCTCATGTTTTCCAAGCCACCACTTCTCACTGCCATCTTTACTATGGCCTTAACTAGCCTTCTTGCTTTCATTTTTGTCTAGCCTGGGTTGACTCTCTCTGAACCACAGTGATCCTCTTAAAACATAAGGCAATTCATGGCTTGTCTCTGCTCAAAAGCTTCCATGGCTGCGCATCTCACAGAGCGCTGAACGCCTTTTGGTAGCCTGCTTAATCTTCCTGGTTTCTCCTCCATGCTCACTCCCTGCCCCAGCTCCAAGGACACTGGCATCCTTTCTGTTCCTCCGGTAAATTCCATCTCAAGGAATTTGCAGGTTGCACACTCCTCCCAAGAATGGTCTGCCTTTGGATTTCACATTCCCTTATGTCCTTCAAACCTTTGGTTCATCATCTTCTCAGGGAGGCCTTCCTTCTCCACCATCTGCAAAGTTGCCATTTGCATTGACATGGCCCTTCTTTCATTCTTGTTTCTCTCTATTCTTTTCCTTTCATGTAGTACTCCTCACCTTCTGATACTTTACCTTATTTACTATCTCTTTTTTCTTTTATCGCTCTCTAAAACGAATATAAATTCCATGGGTCAGGAATTGTTCTCTCTTTTATTAACTGCTGTGTTCCTAGCTTCTAAAACAGACTTAGTACTTAATAGGCATTTGCTGATATTTATTTTTTAAAATGTGCGAAATTCTAAGAATAAAACATAAATAAGGCTTGCTGCATGCCTGCAAAAGCTCACAGTAATAAAAAAAAAAATCAAGGAAAAGGCTCTTATTATTCCCAATGAGACAACAGATATTTTTAGAGTTACATTCTAGTGTTCCTACAAATGCAATGTGTTTTAACTTCTAAAATATATGTTCAGTGCAGCCTCTAGGTAGCAGCTGACCTATGAAAGACACAAGCTGGAATCAAATGCTTGCCAGGAAAATTCTGCCTAATCAGGTTGAGTAGATCTTGCCCTCAAATTGAAGTATCCCAGGTCCTGTGATTTTTTTTCATATAATTTAAATTGCTTCCCATTTGTTCATGTGATTCTCTTTCAAGGGGAATTTCTGTGATTTTTGCATACTTCACAGTTTCTTACATCCCTGAAATTCCAAGGTCCTCTTTCTAGGGCAGGTATCTATATATGCAAGAAGTTCAACTGTGATTCAACAGTAACACTTTTGTTTCTCTGGGCCATAACTTAATGGAGATGCTTTTCCCAGGGTCCCTGAATGTGAAGTGTGGCCTGGCCACAGGTGTGCCACGGCTGGAAACAAGGGAAGCAGGAATTCTCAAGGCAGGAAGAGCATGAAGTGCGTTATCTGGTTCTGTTCAAAGACTGATAGCTCAAAAAAACAGGACCACCTGTAGAACTCACTCCCCACTTCTCGGGGTTGAAACCCCCGTTAAAGAAACCACTAGAGCATTGGCATAAATATTTCAAATAGAAGTTTACAGGAAAACAATATTGTTAAAAAAAATAGATCTGGAAATTTTACTATATCATGAACCCCCGGCTTGATAATATAAGCCAAGACATTTGTCTATGTAATTTTCTGGGAGAGGATTTTCTTGCTTTACTTTGTTTCATATTACTATTTTAAGATCTTTAAGATCCATACATTTAGTTTATAGGAGATGACTGAATTTATAATCACTGAATCAATCTTTTCTGATTTTATTTCCAAGTATTTTGCAATTTGTAAACATTGGCTTTAAATTGTCCTATATAACATGCTGGTAGAAGTCATTAGAGAATTCAAACCTACATGAATCCTTTGTTGCCAGAGAGCAATAAAGCACTCTAAACTGAATGGAGCCTTGTCATTTTTTCTATTTACACTCTAATGGACTTAGTAGTCATTGGAGAGAGACCCTGAAAGGCCCACCTGAGTGTAATTGCAAGGAAGTGTCCGACCCAGGGGTAAGGCCATACATAGCAAGACAGCCAAGGGACAGGCCAGACCAGGCTACTGTCCTCTTCTGAAGCACTGATAGCAGCATCCCTCCAATGCCACACAAATGCAAATGCTGTTGCTTGCAACCCCGTTGCTGGCTGTCTCACTCTTACAAATCATCCTGCACCCTAGACACTGCGCCTTGCCTACCACTTGTGAAAAAGCCAGAAGGCAAACGGAACTGAACATGAGCTTGTAAAGTAAAACCAATGACTTCAATTTGAATATTTATGCTTCTTCTGCCCAGTAATTTATTCTTTCTTAAGGGCACCACAGTAAATATTTCTTCCCCATGTGGTATGTTGCAAGTTAAATTCGGGTGAGTGAGGTCAAGTTTTATGTTGTGAGGAAGAAGCATAAAACATTCTACTGATATGCTTCCTTGTTAGAGAAATTACAGTTCATCCTAAAGCTTCAGAGCTGTTGCCTGCTTCTAGAACCAAACTTAGAAAAGGATCCCAATGTGACTCACAGTGCTCACCTGTGCCCATCTCAAACCTGCACCAGATGTCCCAGTGCAGAAATGAGTGTGAGCAATGATAGATGCGGGCTTCACCACTGTCCTGGCTGCAAAGTCAGGATAACCTTTCCTGTGTCGAACTAGATTAAAGCTCTCTAAACCAAAAATTTAGGGTACTTCATTTCTTTTCCCTATTTGCTTTCATTTTCTGTTTCTTCTGCTGCCTTTCATTCATCTTTTTTTCCTTCCAATCAACTCCCTATTGGGGCTATTTTTTTAAGGCTGACTCAGGAAGAAAACACTTAAAGCTTTTCTAGATTCTAGGTTTTATTCAATTAACATATAATGTCATCATGATAGTAAGTAGAAATAAAAAGATGACAAAGTCCCTACTGACATGAAGGGGGATCAGTGGGATTAATTACACTCCACAAAGTGGCAGATGCTATGAATTGCCTTTCTCAAGCCATTATCCCTTCTTCCTGGTTCCTGAGCACAGCAGTCAGGTGCTCTTCCCTAGAGAACTCAAGTGTCCTGGCATCTCTTTCAGCCAGAAATGGTCACATGACCCATTTCTGACCAATGAAATGGACATGAATGTTTATTGGCCATTTCTAGGGAAGCTTTCATGTTTCTGATGAAATAAAAGAGAAGTGTTCAGAATCCTACCTTCCTCCTCCTAAATTCAGTGAAAATTGGAGGTCAGAGGCCACAGCAGTTCAGCTATGACCGTGAGGTGAAAATCCTTATTTGTTTGTTTTCAGGGCTGAGGACCAAACTGGGGCCTTGCGCGTGCTATGCAAGCACTCTGCTACTGAGCTAAATCCCCAACTCCGTGAAAATCCAACTCACTAAGATACAGAGCACCAAGAATCAGATATAGTCTGGGTCCTTCGTGAAATTGTTGAGCCTGTGAAGCAACCATATCACTGCCCAGAACTTTTCCAAAACTAAACTCATTTCTGTGTGAACTACTTAAAAATAGGTTTTTCTAACTATTGCAACTAAAAATATTTCATGACAAGTCCATATGGCTATAAATTAGATTGCAGAGAGAACAGTAATGCTTCTTGTGGTGCATTTCTGGAAGTTTTTAAGGACTCTGGTCACCAAATTCCTGACCTGCAGAGGCAAACCTTCTTTGGGTTCTTAGAAGAGGTGATATCTTGCTGAGAGGTAGACAAGTACAGGGCAATGTAAAAGGAAAAATTGTGATTCCTGATTATCAGTCCCTATAGACAGACGCATTTGCTTGAAGATGTTGCTTCTCTACATTCTGTTTAAATGGAATCAGTTCTGGTACAGGTAAGTAAGCTATGGCAATATGGGCTAGCGAAGAGCTCTGACGAATATTTCTGGCATGGAACTGAAATCTGCCTTTGCCTCTCCTTACTGTACAGTCCTGGGCAAGTCACTGTGTACCTTCAAGCCTTTGTTTTCTGACCTCAATGAAATGTGAAGTGATACAGCTTCTAAGAAAAGTTGATAAAGCTGAAGATTATGTGCGTTAATCACCCAGCCAATGAGTAATACATGGTAGCTTCTAAATATGCTAGCTAAAATTTTTGGTTATTATATTATTATTATTATTATTAGCATCATCACCTCAGCAAGGATTGGTTTAACAAGTTGTTTTCAAGAAAGCATATTTGAAAGATATGTTTCCTTAGTCATTGAGATAGTATTAAAAATTTTACGAGATTTTCAATAGCTAAATTATTATATGTATAGATATTAAAAGACATCAAATTCAACAGCTCATAGTCAAGTTCTATTTATATGAACAAACATGCTACTTGGCATCATATTTAGATAAACTTAGTACTTTGTAACTTGCACATGAATTCGCAAAACTACCAAAGCATAAAAAGTGTGTCCTAAAAGTAATGGAATCTCTTTATACAATCATCCAAATACACATTGCCCTATGATACATTACTTAGAGCATGTGTTTACTCACTCAATGCTGTCCTTACTCATGGTGATCAAAGCCCTGGGAGAATTACTTTGGAAATAGTGGAGAGAGTATGGGTGTCACATTTGCACAATTCTACATTTAAACTTATCGTTTTTAGCAATGTAAAATTGAGATGTTATATAAGCCTCTAATTCTCATTATTTTTACCTTAATTATGCAGAAAGTATTGAGTTGCTATGCAGTCTAAATAAAATACTATGAGGTTATCACTTAATATAAAATCTGGAACATAGTAGAATGTGAGCATATTTTTGTTGATTCTAGTATTATTAGTCTAGGAATGTTGGCAACATCTCATTGTTTTTAAATTCAAATGCCAATTCTACTTCTTGTCCTCAATAAATAATTTTAATCATTCATCTCATTCTATAAATTTTATTCTGAGTGATTTTGAGTGCTCTTTAAAACTCAAATCTATTTTCTTTTTCTTTTCTTTTCTTTTTTCTTTTTTTTTTTTGAGAGAGAGAGAGAATCAACAGTAGTCTTTCATCTGACCTGTTTTTCTCCAACACTTAGTTGGGTATGAGGTGCTGGGGTTTGAACCCAGGCCTTTGCGCATGCCAGGCAAGTGCTCCAACTGCTGAGCCACCGCTCCAGCCCCTCAAATTTATTTTCAAAGAGGTGAATGAGGAACACAGCTGCCAAACTCCAATGCATGTGTAACAGAATATGAGGAAAGTTTTTAAAAAAGTGTTCAAAATATTTTATGCAGTGGCATCACTGTTGCAACAAAATAATCCCTTAAGATGTCTTTTCAAAGTCAAAGTAATTCAAATATGAAATAATATTTTAAAAAGTAAAATGAATTTTATTACCTTATGACTATACCTCAACCATAATCAATAAGCTTTTAAAGAGAGGAAAATATTTACATTGAAAGTTAACTGTATATTTAATCACTTGAAATATTTCCTTCAACTATATAATTTGCTTTGTAAGTACAATTATTTACAGTTACATTTTAGGGTCACTGGTGTTAGGCATTTGTTTAAGTCAGCTTTTGCATCATTGTGACTAAAATTTCTGACAACAACTTAGAGGAGGAAAAGTTTATTTGGGGCTCATGGTTTCAAAGATCCTAATGCATAGATGGTTGACTCCATTGCTCTGGGCCCAATGTGAGGCAGCACATCGTGGAAGAAGGGCCTAGAGTAGGAAAACTGTTCTCATGGAACACTCAGGAAGCAGAGGGTGTGGGAAGAAGGCACAGGAAGAACAGCCCTGGAAACACCCTTCCAGGGCTTGCCCCCAGTGGCCCACCTCCTCCAGCTATGCCCTGCCTACAGCTACCACCAATCAGTCCATTCAATATAGGATGGATTGATTAAATTACAACTCTTATTATCTAATTCTTTCTCTCCTGAATAGTCCTACATTAACAGGAGCTTTTGGGGAACACTTCATATTCAACCCATAAAAACATGTATAAAAAGAAATCAATATGAAGAACCCATGTTACATTGACCCATTTTTATATAACATTCTCCATTAAAATGCATGCCAATTAAATACAGATAAAAGTTTAGACTATATCTTGTATAGTATTTATATAGGAAAGAGTGAAATAAATCAATTTTATGTTTTCTGTTTGCCAAATAGATAATAAGTATCTATAAAATTAGGACAATTACAGAGTTTGAATTTCATCTAATTTATGTGCAACTTTTGTTTCAGCTTTCATTTGATGGAGCCAGTCTTGGTCTACATTTTCACGTACTGACATTAGTTGCACTTAAACTTCTATTTCTTTCAATATTTCTTAAGGCCTTAACTAGCATTTATTGAAGAGCTATCTGATAGGTGTTTTATTTGAGTTCAAGATCTTCTCACTTTATTCTAGTAAAAATCATGGAAAGGTCAGCTCTACTATTAGCACATTAAAGGAAAAGGAAGTAAAGATTTAAAGATCAAGATGACCACATATTATTGCCAGATATAGTTCCAAAGCTTTTCCATACTCAAAGAAAAAATCCAACTGCTTGGCCATGAGGAAAAACAAAAATAAGAATGGTCATAATGCTTTTCTTTTTAAAGACTGAAATGAACTAGTGATTCTTGAAGCATTTTGGAAATGGAGCCTAACAGGTGAAAGCCCGTCCTGTAGCAGTAAGCCAGCACTGACTGAACCAGTTAGGAGCCCCACACAGTAGGTTAGAGCCTGGGCTGCGCCTGTCTTAGGGGTGCTCCCTGTCACCCAGCTCACCCTGGCTTGTCATTCACTCACCTGTGATTCAGTTTCTTCATCCATCATGTGGGACTGAGAACAACACCTGGTAGAATTATTATGATCATTGAATAACTACTAGTTAAAAATCACTCAGAACAGAACTTGTCACATAGTAAATACTGGGTAAATACTTATTCCTAGTAAGTTATTTTAAAAGCCTAGGAGAGCAGTCAAAGCATTGTCCATTAAACATACTAAGATGGCTGACTTTATGCTCCCAGGGAAGATTTCTTTCTCTAGATAAATCAAAGAACATCGTTATGCTTATTCTAGGTAACTGTTAGATTATTTGTTCACTGGTTGTACTTCCTCACATTGAGTAGTTTTGATTTATTTTTGTTCTTTTGCTTATGGTACTGGAGCTCAAACCCAGTGCCTCACACAGGCTAAACATAGGATCTAACACGGGGTTTCACCCTCAGCCCTGTGCTTGCTAACTTCAATATTTTTTCCCCTTACACTCCCATTTAACATAGGGTGAAAAGACACAAAATATTAACTTTAAAATCAAGTAATAAAGTAAAATATATTCAAAATGTCTACTTATTCTGAAATCAGGTACCTGAAAAGACTTTTAATGAGTGAATATAGTATATTAGAGTCTCTGGACATTTTTATGTGCCATATATCTAGGTATTATTGGGTATACCTCTGAGGGAAAAGTCAATAAAATTTCATAGTTAATTGGCTTGGTTTTCCTATTCAGGCCATCCCCCCAATAAAGTACCATATGCTTTTCAAGGATTCTACCAGAAAATTAAAGATAAGTCAAATGAGCAAAATAGACTAAAATCTAGAGCATAGGAAAAAGAGGAGAAAGATTAAGAACATACAGCATAAGAGAGATCTTAAAGATTATCAATAATTTGTCCATTGTCTGATTTTTTTCTGATAGACTAATCATGCTCTATGCAATACAAAGGTCATTAGCAAGGTGTGACTGTTTAAGTTAAATTAAATTGAAAATTTCATCTCATTAGCCACAATTTCAAGTGCATGGTTGTCAAACATTGCTAGTGGCTACAGAATTGGGCAGAACAGATTTAGAACAGTTCTCATGCCAAACCCTGAATCATAATTTGCATTTCAACATAATCCCCCAGGTGATTCATAAACTCAGAGTTTGAGAAACATTGCCTAACTCATTCAATTATTTATCTTTGTGTTCACTATTGTTACAATATACGACACTGAACTGATTTGCAGCACAGTGAAATACGGACTAGGTCATATAAGAAAAGGCGGTGTCAAATTCATTTACATTATCTCCTCTAATAATAGGAAACCATGCCACCTTGGTTTTCTACAAACACTAATTTTTTTCCACTTTCCTGTAAATTAATCAGGTTCTGTTTTGTTTTGTTTCCAGATCTATGACCAACTTTCACAAGGGACTGGTAAGATAGTATACAGAGGGCTTGGGACGCAGCTCAGTGGGAGCATGCTTTCCTAAGCATTCTTGAAGCCCAGGGTTCAATCCCCAGCATTAAAAAAATAACAATAAAATAAAATAAAAATGAAAAGAAGAAAGGAAGTAAACAGATCCCAAAATTGGAGTCTATGTTCTTGTCTTCCTGTCGATCCTTTGGATGTTCTGTTGCACATTGTTTAAGAAAAAGGATGTGGACTAATTCAGAAATAATACTCCCCTCAAAGCACATGAGAATGTAAGCAAGTTCAGAAAACTTAAAGATTGTAAAAATGGCTATTCCACTAAGCAGCTTTGAAGTGCAACAGCAGCAGCACTATATCCACATTTTCTGGATCCATCCTTTATATTAGTCTATAAAACCTAGGAGAGAAGTACTGGTGAGATCCTCTAGCCAATATGAAATATTAATGCCATTGTGAAAGCACAGAAGGCTCTAAATGTTAGGATTAATGGGACTTGGTGTCTTAAGATATATTTGTCCCACACCTCTGAATTTCTCCATGAGACAGACAACCTTGAGGATAATGGCTATATCTTCCATTTCTGTATCTGAAGAACCAATACCAGTGTTTAGAACAGGACAGGCATTCATTAAGCATTTGTCGAATTACATTCCATTGAGTTACTCCTAGTTCAGACACAGACAAAAAAAAAAGGGCTTTCATTAGAAAAACTGTTCACCTGAGTAACATAGCTAATGAAACATTTGATTATATTCCAGTATCTTATTCTAAAATAAACTTAGTTGCCTACATTAAAAATTTAAAAGTATCCTTAGATAAGAAAATAAAGTAAAAATAAAATTGTCCTTACAACCCTAGGTCAAAGTACTTGAGATTTTTTTCACTATTTGCATTCACCAAATAAATTGTTGAATACTTTTGATATTTTTTGTCAGATGTAAAAATGTCACTGGAATTGGGTGTCTCTTGTAATTACTTCCCTTGCTTACATTAATAAAACAAAACCTGCAAAAATATTAAGGAATTCATTTTCCTTGTTCTTTATTAATGTTCAAAATTTTAGGCAGGAGAAATGTGCCTTCTAATACAAATGTGACTCTTGCTATTTCTGATATTTGTGTAGTTATTCTTCAAGCAATAACATTGGGCATCAGCAGGAATTCAATTTGTTCTTGGTAGAAAATACACATACAGTGCTGGGCATGCAGGAATGCTAAGCACAAGGCCAATGTCAGCATGGAGACAGGAGCTTGATGAAGTACCTTTGATCATTCCCTTATTGATGTTTTCTCCTGTCATCTGTGGTGATTTCTCTCCATTGATTGCCTCCATGACCTTGGGACAGTCTCAACTGCTCTAATTTAGCTTCCTTATCTCAAAGTGGGTTTATGATCGAAGGGCAAGGAAATGATGGGAAGGGAGGACAGCATGGACCAACCACACGCAGAATCAGGGACAACGGACCCAGACCATTCCTTTGGAACAGTTCACTAATACGAAGCTCTTTTTACTATGCAGGTTCTAGACAAATATCCCATCACTAGGCTCCCATCCCATCTTCATATTCTTCTTGAAACTATAACTCAGAAGGGAAGCATCAGATGGAAATCTGTCTAAAAAGCAACAAAGAACATTAGTAGAATCAACCCTCAGTGCTCTTAAAGCAGATATCCTTGACAGCAAAACAATATTCCATTTCACTGCTTACTTGGTTAACAGCTCACATCTATTTACTCTTAACTTGGCTTGTAGCCTATATTCAAGCTCTAAAGTCATTTAGAACCATGAAACTTATAGACTTTTGAGGATGAAAAGTCTTTTAAAAATAATCTAGGCCTATCATCAATCTGAATGTCTCTCAGATGCTTGAACAAGTCCATTGATGTGAAACCCACCACTCCCTGAGGCCGCCTACTCTATCTTTGCACCACGTCCTTGCTGCAGGAAGAATGAAAGCAATGGTTGTGCTTGAGCTGCATTTTTATGATAGTCTGATACACAAACTCTCCTTTCCCAGAGTAGGTTCCAGGGGGAATGGACAGTTTCCTATTCAGATTGTTTTGACAAATAAAAACCCAAACTTTCAAAACAATGAGAGTATAAGTGAAATTTTCATAAAATCATAAATAATCGTCTATTAATACCAACGAAAATTATTGCACAAAACAAAAAAAGAGATAAAAGATTATTGAAGACACTCACCGGGATTACCCAGCTTTCAGTCTCATGCAGCTACTTTCTGCAATAGCTGAAGAGGCCTCCACTAAATCAAAGCATGAGCAAGTAGCAGAAAGCAGTCTTTCTCAGAGCCCGTTAGTCACCTCCAGTTCACAGCACACACGTAGACTGTTTTCTCGTCTATTTTTTAAGAGCCAGTTGAGTGTGTGTGTTAATTTTAATTTTTCCATCTGATTTTTGTTTTTGCTTTATTTATTTCTGTATGCTATACTGGGCATTGAACCCAGGTCCTCACACATGCCAAGCAAATGCTTTACCACTGAGCCACCCTTTCAGCATAGTTTTTCCCTTTTTAATCCCCCTAAAAGTGAAATGTCCAATACATTGCTCCCCCTGTTCTTTGTCTTCCTTAATTTTCTAGACTATTTGACTCTTTCTGTCTCTAATTCCTTGCCACTCTTTCACTCCTAAACACACTGTCACTTGACTTTTTTTTCCACTATTGTGCTAATACTACATTTTTAGGATCCATAATAAATTCCCAGTGAATCCAAAGTGAATCCAGGCCTTATCCCCGACAGACCTCAATGACGCACCTAATTCTACCGCTTAGTAGCTCTGTCTTAGACCCCATCCCTTAGTGCCCATCACCTCTCTGTCCCCAACTTCTGATGCACTTCTGCCTCTCTAGTAAGCATGCTGTACCCCAAGAGCCACCTTTATTAATTTCCTCTTTTGCTTCACGTGCTTTTCTTGAAAAGTTCCATCTACTTTGAATTTTCTTTGTCACCTACATAACTCTAGCTCTGGCCTCTCCCACAACCCTCAGAATCATTTGTCCCTGTGAAGGGAATGAGATATGAAATAATGCATGGAGGATAAATAGGAATTAATAAGGAGATGTAGATGGAAAGATGTCTGGAGAGGAAAACCATGTCTAAGAAGATTGGGAAGCATATTTAAAAGCTTAGAGGCAACAAAGAATAGATATTGCAAAGGAATTAAATGACCACCATTTCAGAGAAAAGGTGAAATTGATAAATAAGGAAGGTAAGATAGAAAGAGCTGGGTCATACGTGGTTTTGTAATTCATGTAAAGGGATTTAGACTTTAATCTCAGGGTGCTTAGAATATACAGGAAGAGCCTGAGGAATTACATGGCCAGATTTGCATTGGCCATAAAAGGTTCCTTCGATGCTAATGTGGGTTATGGGTTTTGTGGGGCAAAGCAGGGATGTGAACCATTTAAAGGGGTGTTCAGAAGTCCGTCAAGAGATGATGAGAGAGTCAGGCTTAACAATAATGGTTGATGGAGAGGCAATAAAGATTAGATTCAACTCTTATTTACTAACCAAAATGGCAAGATTTAATTATTGACTGGATTTGTTAAATAGAAGAGAGAAAGGAGGGAAGGAGCACCCAGGATTCTAAGTAGACTAACTGAATGGATGCTGGCACTTTTACTAACAGGAAAATATAGTAGGGATAGCAAGTTTGAGGCCCAGAATACAAATTAAATTTTCACATAAATATTAAAGTATTTTGGAAATCTCACTCCTTAAGTGAGTCTAAACTTCACAAGAAACATGGGAGGGAAGAGTCATCTAAAGAAAAAAGAAATTGGATATGCTATTACTAGAGGAAAATAGAATGCAAACTGGACAAACAAAAATTCACAGTGTCCTCATTGCCCCCACCCCAAGCCACTGTCCTCCCTCTGGTTCAGTCTTTCAACATCCATGGCACAAAGTGTTTCTGACATTTTCTGAATTCCTCATTACTCCCTAAGAATGCAGACTTAGAGCCACTTCTCACATTACACCCTTGCCCTAAAATGTTCATTAGCTCCCCATTTTCAACTAAACCATGTCCAAATTCCTCTAGCCCTTGGGATCCTCCTTCTCCTCTCCTTTCCCTGCATAATACCGTTTGAAAGCCATGCCAGCTTCCCAACCCAGCTCAGAGGCTTTCACGTTTTCTTCCTTCCACAATTTGGATCACCACGTTATTGTCCATTTTACTCACTGGCACCTCCTACCCCTGTTGTCTCTCAAAGTCTGGCCTAGATGTGAATGTGTGCATGAAGTTCACCTAGATCCCTGCTGTCATCAGTGCTGGTGCTGTGTTCAGCATTCCTAAACCAACATACTATGGAATTTGTGCAGTCTGGGATCATCAGAGATAAATGGCAGGAGGGAGCATTAACTCAAACAACTTGATTTATTTTTAAAAATCCTGTTTACTGGAATAATGTTGAACAGGCCTATGTTCTGGAAATGCAGCTAAAGTTGAGAAACTTCACCACTCCCTTATATTCTGGGGACTAATAGCAAAAGGGACCTGCCCTAGCGTATTCTGAGATCCCAATCCCTACCTTCCTTAGTCACTCAAATCAACTCCAGCTCCACGTTTCCACCAAAGTCCCTTGTTAATTCAGCCCTAAAAAGCAGGTTTTCTTCCTATTTTTGATACATGTCTCACTAAGGAACATTCTCTCAATGGCAACAGCCTAAAACTATGATCTCTTTAATTGCTGTTTGCATTTGGTTTCCACACTTACTAGTTTTGTGAAACTGAATACAAACTAACAACAACCAGACCTTCTATTAAAATAAAGCTGTGACTCACAACCTGCAGCAATTTGCTCCAGAAACCATCCTATTACACACATTAACCAGTTCAGGAAGACAATCTGCTATAAGTTAGACCTACAGGAGGCCAGAAACTGCCTCTAAGGACAAATCAGAAAGCTGAGCAATAATTCTTAGAGCAATCAGCTCCAAACAACCAGGACTTGGATAGGAACTGAAATCTTCCCTAGTTTTTGGCCCTGCTTACAATTTAGGACTGAAACAAAAAGTCAAATAGGTACACCATATAGTGACATTGGAAATCCTTGTTCTAGTAGACCTACAGGTCGTACTTGAAGCCATCTGATTTTTCCACTTTTATTTTTCTCACTCCTTTGCCTGCCTTTGAATCTCTGTCAAAACACAAGGGACAGTGGCTCGCTCCCCTGTTGTAATAAGATCTCAAAGCACAGCTTCTGCTTTTCCTCATTTGGTTGGTATTTATTTCCATACATCAACAAAATTATGCCAGTTAATTCTAAATCTCTTTGCATGGATAGTAATGTCACAAAGCATGAATGATATCAAAATAAATTCACTAGAGCCTTCCATAGGTAATAAAGCATTTGCTTCTACTCTTTTGTAATTATTTATCAATTGTTTATTGTTACTCTTTTGTAATATATTGCTTCCAAAGATATAAAACAAGGGCTGGAGTGGTTTCTCAGCAGTGTCGGCACTTGCCTGGCATGCGCAAGTACATGAGTTCAAACCCCAGCACCACGTACACAACAAAGTCTAGGAGGAATGGAAATCACATGAAAAACTAAATAAAAATTTCTTCTTTCTCTCTCTCTCACTGTTCCTTCTTTTTTAAAAAAGATATAAAATAAATGGATTAATAAAAATGATGGACATTGGTACAGTAGGTCAACTTTTTATTCCCTTCTTTCAAATATTTACCTCCATTTAATTATTTATTTCTAATAAAGTTGGATATTTTTTCTTAGGCATAACAGTGCCTTTTTCAGTAAAATTGGCACTACTTTGTACCATCGTATTTACAGAAGATTAATATAATTTAATTAAGAATGAAGATTAGTTTAGATCATTTCCACCAAAAATCCATGTATTTTCATTCAACTATTTTCCACAAAAGTGTGTACGAAATGACCTATCCACTTCATGACAATCTCGAGGAAGCTCCCTGGTTGAACTGTTTCAGACCTATTCCATTTTTTACTTAGTTTAAATTTTGCGAGATTAAAGTCTTGTCATCTAGGAAGAACATTCATTTTTATTATTTCCTTTCTTTTGGTCCCTACTGTGAGAGGTCTGCCTGTTCTCCTCAGATGGAAGACTAAATAATAATAGGAATATTAACCCACATGATGACAGCAGAAACAGCACCTGTCAAATCCCTTCCAGCTTCCCCGTGCTCTAGCATGAATGTTCAGTTATGTGCTCATTGTGTAATGTGTAATGTGCTCATTTCCATATTTCATGTTACACAGTGCTTTGCTCCCCTCTGTTAAAACTTCCAGATCAAAAAAGTTGACTAAGGATATGAAAAAATAAATGATCAATTATTTTTAATTTTTTATTTCAATTTTTTCTAGATCCAAAAGAAACAATAACAAAAGCCTTTTCCATCTGTATTTTAGTCAGTTTCCCTCTCAACAGGCTTCTGTTTTATGAAATTGATTTAACCTCAAGTTGTTTGGGGGTATTAAGGCTGGAAAAGCAGTAGAGAAAGAGACCATTTTTGACAATTGCTTGAAGTAAGCATGAAAATGAACTTGGAAAATTTCTATTGCTCTATAAACATATGCCTTGGGGAAATGTCAGCCAAAGTTCCCGCTGAGAATTAATAACGAGGATCTCTCAGTGGTTCTGAGGGGCGATGTTTACCAAAGAACAGGAGGCCAGCACTCAGCAAGCAGAGTAAACAGTTTTTATCCAAAATAGTCACTCCACAAAATCAAAGTCCTAAAAATTATTATTATCACCATTTAATTTTTAAAAAAGATTCACTAACCAGAAAAAACAACTAATTCAACACAAATCTGGTCCTTATACCAAATCTTAAATCATGTTTTCATATTTTAGTGTATATCACTGTTGGCAGGAGAGTCCTTTTAATGAGGAGCTACAGTGTGCCTCAGTGTGCCACTGTGGACTGGAGCTTGCTCTCTGCTTTGCTCGTTTTACAGAGCCTACCTCACGCTTATTTGACCGGTTAAGGAGGAAGATATCAGCCTTATGCAAAAAAAGCTCAGAGATGATAGCAGTCCCATGTCCCCACCCTGGCACACAGAGGACTGTGCTCTGGAGCCTTCCTGGGGCCTAGACACCTTGGAGAGTCACAGTCACAACCACATCCTGGGCCTTCAAGCATCTTGGGCCTTGATGTGACTGACTCATGGCCTTTGGTTGGCATCGCCGAGAACCCTGGTGATGCGGACACAAGTTTACTTCCCAAGCTCGGACTGGCAGTGTAGGGAAGTTGACTGTACCTGAGGCTGACCCATCCTTTGGTTCCTTGGGTTTGATCTCCTTAGACTTTGTGTCTCTTGATAGGATTAGCGCATGCCCTCAGGCCTTGGTGTTGCTGGAATTAATCTTCTCCTGGCCTTTCTCGCTGTGCTTCTTAGCAAAGCTCATATTCCTTGGGAACTTGGGGGTCTACTCGTTCAAGAGATTCTTGTCTGTGTGGCTGATGGCATTCCTATGCCATTTTCAGCGTGATGGCCATGGGTGATGTGCCTGGCTGTGTGCGATGTGGTTTTTAGATTTCATCATGTCTATACCTTAACCTGTGACTTCTGCATCATATCTATGAATGACATATTTACATAGCCATAGGCACAGGGATATATTGCTTCTGATCTAGTAACTAATTTAAACAGGAGTTCAAGAGAATAGCATTCTAAAATAATTGGATGGTTATTTTTAATGGGTATAGTTTCAGTTTTGCAAGATGAAAATGGTTCTGGAAATTGGTTTTACCATGATGTACATGTGTTTAACACTGCTAAACTTAAAACGGGATAAGATTGTTAAGTTTCATGTTTTTAATATTTTTCCATATTAAAAATAAGTCAAACTAATTGGAATATGGTATTTAATGACTGATTTGATAGTTCCTGATATATGTCCCTCCCCTCCATGAGGCAAATGGTCACATGAACTTGTCAAATCCAAGTCTCTCTCTAGTTTTAACTCATTAATCCTGAAAAAAATCTCTCACCTGCATTCCCAATTTTCTATCAATTGCACCGTTCAAGTGACATATCAGGTTTGTTAACAATTAGGGCACACCTACTTTTCACCTATATCAGTTAAGAATTCCCCTTTCTTTTAGGTTTGAGGTAGCTGGGATATTGATGAAGAAGAAAAAAGGAGTAGTAGTGAAAAAGAACAGTGAGGGAGAAGGGGAGGCTTTCTAAACAGCTACAAGAGTTCCTACTTTGCTTTCTGGCATACCCAGAGAAAGATGCCTCATTAAAAAGTTTATGTTTTCCTACAGAGTTTTAAGAGCCGTAGGTAACTAAACTTTGTGTATCTAACCCAAATAAGATATAAGAAAGAAGAATAATTAGGAAAATCTGGCCATGCTACCAACTTTCTTACTTTGGTTTTTCTTTACATTATATTATCTCCATTTTATGATCACACATTTCACAAGGTCCAGCTGCAATCTGTTATTTTCGTTGATCTCATTAAGCTTTCCCCACAATCCTGAGATATAGCTATGATTGCGTCTATCTCATAGATTAAGATAATTTACACCCAGAAGAGTTACTTGCCTGGATTCAAACAAGGGAGTGGCAGAACTGAGAATCGATTGAGATGTTTTAACTCCAAATCCCCTTGATTTTCCATTCTGCTTAGAGTAACTCATACTGATATAGTCTTTGTTTAACATTTCCCTCCCAGAAAGGGCAGAAGTGCCTATTCCTCAATTTTGATTATTTATTTGCCATAAAAGGCAAATGTCTCGGCTGAGAACAGTGCTTATTATATCTAAACAGATAAAAGGTTTTGCTAAGTCCAAATAATTATCCATTTAACATATCATAAGTAAAGGGTCACTCAATATAAACATTCAGAGCCACACATAGCTAAGTCTTTCTTAACTTGTTCCTGGAATTGGAGCTAGAAAGAAACGTTTTGTCCTCTCTCCTGACTGCCCATAGGGCCACACGGAGCTCCAATTTTCCTGATTCTCTTTACATTCTTCTATAGCTCTCAAAAGGCCACATCCCCCCACCCCCAAAAAAAAATTGCAATTGAGCACTGATATCAACATACAAATCTAGTCTTTTCAAACAGGGCACATGGGCTTCACATGTTCAAATTTTCTATTTTGGGGAGAAAAAAAACAATAATTGTCCCCTATCAAGACTCTACACACTGATTTGGTGTGCACTGACCAGAATAATCAGAGTAGATATTTTACTCTTTGGCAAGTGAGCAAAATGAATATACCTCCTGTGCTATGGCCTGCTTCAGCATCTGTGTGTCAATTTAGATGGAAGTAACAAAATTAAAGGTTTCACTAATAGAGACTGCCATCATGGACATCAAGACAATCCACTTTAAAGAGGGATTCTACTTAACAATCATGAAATGGGCAAAAACTAAAAAATCTAAGTATTTCAAGGAGGCAGGGAGACAGGAAAACATGCACCTTAAATACCAGTACCTTCACATTAATGAGAAATTTGGCTGCAACACTCCAAGTAGAACTATGCTTCTCTAGGACTCTAAAACATTCTTTCTCATTGTAGTCTCTGGGCAAAATTCTTGCTCATGTTTCCTGCATGTAGATTGAAGAAACATATATAAAATCCCTCAACATGATACCTCGGGGGAGAAAACTTTTAATATAAGAAGGAACTGAGGGAGACATCAACTGTTTCATTTTACATCTTTTACATGTAAAATATTTGGAGATACAATAAAAAAATTGCATTCATTAATTGGGTGGAGAACATAAGACCCTGCATGTATTCACTGCTCATTTCTGCATTTTATTAACTTTAAACTAAACATAATGAAAAAATAAATAAGATAATAAGCAGAGCATGATATTTTTTCTTTCTAAAAACAAACAAATAAAAGCATATTTTCTCATATAGCAATCATTTCCCAAGGATGATGCCCTTCCTGCAAGCTTAGGCTCCACTCTATTCTCACCAAAAGAGATTTTGATTTGGAAAGGAACAACAGGAGTAAGGAGAATCTGTACAGAATCAATTCTTGTTGCCTGCTTCTTTATTTCAGGGAGGCGTTAGACTGTGCAGTAGGAAATAGTTTATAAAACCAGGCTTCTGATGCGGAAGTGCCATCAGTGCTTGTGGGATTTATAGTTGCTACAAGCTTGAGTTGCCAAGAGTAGAAAAAATGATTGCATCTAGCCTACAGTTGGGTATGAAGCCGCAGCAACAGGAGTGTCCCCATCAGATAGTTCTGTGGTACAATTTTAAAATTAATTTTGGAAACATAGTCTTAAATCCAGCGCTTTGCTTTTTCAAAAATTCTGGGAGCAACTCAATTGCTTTTTAACCTCTTCTGTTATGAACTGTAACACAAATATTCAAAAATGCAAATCCAATTGCAGCTTAGTGAATTATGACAATAGCCTTTGTAGCCACTACCCAGGATAAGAGAGAGAACTTGCCATCTGCCTTAGAAGGTGATCACCATCCCTCCTCTAATTAAAAGTTACTACAATGTGACCTTTAGAGTAATAATTTACTTGCTTGTCTTTATAGTTTTATCACCAGTGTACAACCGTAAATAGTATAGTATAGCTGTCTTTTAAAACATCTTCGTTAACTCTTCTTTTTTCTTTGTGTATGCACTTCTCTATTTCCCTGCTATGTAGATGTTAAAGAAATGGATGATTTGGCTGGGTGAGTTTCCCACAGTATATGTTTTGCTGATCATTCATCTGCAGAGGAATTTCACATGCTCCAACATTCCCCATATTTCATGTAGATTGAAAGTTACATGTAAATGATTGCTTGTATTCTGATTTAATTTTACTAAATTATCCAATTAACTGTCATGCACTCTTCCATCAGGAAGCACATAAAACTGTCTTTCATTAGTTTACTGGAAATTGATTCTCAAATCCTATTAGATGCTGAAAAAGTGATATTGAAATTCAATCCTTCCTCCTTTGGTTATTAGCTAGAATACACCTACAAGGAGATATTTCTCTGCGTCAACTACAGTTATCCAGCAGAAGAGCTGATAATTTAAAACAATTTTCCTTTATTTACCAGGCTTTGAAATATTCATTTTGTTTTACATCATCTTCCAAAGGCAACCAATTAACTTCGTCATAAAGTATCATTTGAACTCATATATTTAGACATCCGTTTATCAAACATTCTAGTCACGATCCTTACGGCTATACAAATTTCCCTTCTTTTAGGCACTGTCAAGCTCTTCAAGTTGGCTGCTAAGTCCTTCAGCCATGATCTGTAGTCTGTAATAGTTTCAGTGGTATCTGCAGTGATGAGATGTTTCTGGATTTTCTTGAATACTTTTGGCCTAGACCCCTGGAATCAGATGTATTCCAAGATTCCGGTGCTTGTTTGCTTTCCAATTTGTTATAAGAGGAAGATTGTACTTACTAAGCTCCATCTGGGTTCCAGTGATGCTTACTGGTATCAAGTTGGTATTTTCCATGGGAAGAATTAGAATACGTATGCAAGTTTGCATGCATAGAAACATGTGTGTGCACACACACGTACACATGCATGTACATGCACACATGCATGTGCACACGCCCGCAGACACACACACACACCTCTCTCTTTCACAGAGATGCCTCATGCTATGGTTTTGAATATGCTATCTTTCCTATGAAACTTTTGCTGAAATCTGACTCCCAAAGTAGAGATGTTGGGAGGAGGGGCCTTGAAGATGTGATTAGGTCATTAAGCAAAATTAATACCATTCCCATGGGATACCACAAGAGCAGGTTTTTATAAAGCAAGACTGCCCTTCATGTTCTGTCTCTTCCACACATCCCCACTTGCCCTTCCACAATAAGACCCTCACTGCAAGCATAACAGATGCTGGCTTCATGCTCTGGGACTCTCAGCCTCCAGGACAGTCAACAAAAAAAAACTACCAATTTAAAAATAAATTATCCAGTTTTATGTATTTTGTTACAGCATCAGAAAATAGACTAAGACACCTCCTGGCTTCAAAATCATACTTTCAATCCAATTTCAAAATGGCAAGATGTTGGCATAAGCTTGTTTATTTTATATCTTTATCTCATTTCTTTACCCAGAGAAGTTGATTTTCAACATCACTAGGAAGAGAAATAAAATGTCATGTAACTACGTATTTGCTTGATTCCACATTACATTGAAAACAATCTCAGAACTGTACCAATATTAACATCACCGCCAAAATGATTATTGAAAGCAGTTAAACAAATAATTTTGCTTGTGTTTTTCCTATTCTTTCTCAATGTCATACATTTATATTGTCAGAGCACACAGACATTACAAAATTTACTCTTTCCCTTATAATCTCACTTGTGGAAACTTAAAGTTTGTACTTCTATTACCCTTAAACCCAAACTCCTACATCAATATTTTATATTAAGTTTGTCAAGGTATAATTCACATACAATTTATAAAATGATTTTTAAGCATTTGAGCACCATATGACTCTATGGAACAAATCCATTGGCTACAGTTCTTTCACAATCATGCCACTTTGTAGTATTACCTTCCCTCAACCACAACCCTTTGCAAACAGTTCACTTAGCTTTTAAGTCTGAATTCTCTTCCAGAACATAATGCAATTGAAATCTACCCTGTTTCTTCAGTCACCATATCCCTAGCACTCGAGGAAGGGGTGTTCTTAGTGATTCTAAGTCTGCTCTATTGTTTGGAGAGCTTAAATTGCCTAAGCCCAAGCCATTTCCAGTCCTCCGCCAGGGAACAGGATGTTTTCCTACCATGCCACTCCTGCCCCAGATGTGATGGGGTATACTGACCTTCTCCCAGCAGCTCTTCAGCTTTAATCCTTGAGGGAGAAGGAGAATTCCCTGGGAATTCTTCAGGGCACTCCCACAAAGAAGGACTTCCCCTCTGACCTCAAGCTTTCACTCTTGCTCCTGAGTGCCAGTAACTTCCAGAAGCACCTACAAGGGATGCAAATTTCCTTTATGGATTAAGGTCCTACTGCTTTTACACACTCATGCTAGTCCACATTCTGCCTTGATTGATTCCATAAATGTTTTTTTTTAACTTTTCATACCACTTGGATTGAGGTTCTGCTTCCTTCTACCAGCATGGGAAGGAGGACATGTACTTCTTATCTGTGCTCAGGAGAGCCCATCTTTCCTAGCTCTCAGGCTAGCCGGTATCCTGCAACCTCAGCTCTTTCACGGGTTCAAGAAATTTATGATGTTACAGATTATCAGATTGTGTGTGTGTGTGTGTGTGTGTGTGTGTGTTTAGGTTCAGTTAACTCTGCAATGATTGGTATTGAAAACAATTCATGGATTATCATACTCTCTCATGGTAGCCATGTTTCTTGATTTTCACTGTTGTCACACAAACGCTGCGTCACCTTGTGCAGGTTTACTATTTAAATGGGCCAGACTAATTTCCACCTGAAAGAATTTGTTAGCAAGAAAAAAATTTATCTCTTTATACAGAAAGAAGGAAACCACTAACATAAATCTGTAATTATGACAGAGAACACAGCATGAATAGCCAGATTTAAGATTACTTAGGACCTTCAGTTTAACCTGATTGCCCTACTGATTAAAGCTTAGTTTACCTGGTCATAGTTCAATTTCCTTATCAGAGCATAAGAGGAATATACCACAGTATCTGAATAAACATCTCTCCGAAGTAGAAAAAAATTGATAATGATTTCCCTTTACTTCACAGCTAACTCTCTTCAATGCACCTCACATTTGATTATGTATTTTCTTTCTTCTAAGAGGGGCTTTAGTATTTTATCACACACTGGTACAATGCTTCATGAGAGTCTAGGACCAAGAACGTGGAGTTCATCTGTCATCTCTGTTTGTCTCTGAGAATCTCCCTCTTTCTCCTTTAAGTCCAGTTTGCATGACTTGACTATAGACTCATTAAAACATTATCATGATAGAGCCCATGAGTTTCCGTTACCTATATCAAAGTGGATGGTGCCTGGAGTAACAGGCACCAAGTACAAAGTTTGCAATTCTTGAGAGACGATCTAAGTAACTTAGCTTTTAGGTCTGAATTCTTACTTGACTTAGCATGGTATAACATTGAACCTCTCGTCTACATCTGTGGCTAAGGTGCCATGGTTAAGGCTCTTGGTGAGCACCCTGTGGGGAGAGGGCACTTTTCAGAGGAATGTCACCAAGAAGGGGGAAGGCAGATGATGATGCTCCTTTTTTGTTTGTGAGCTCTGTCATTAATACAAACCAAACATGTTTGTGTTCTTCCACAATGACAAAATTTAGTGACTAACATACATGCACAGGTCTCACCACTTTCATCAACAGCAATCCACTGAACACTTATGGGTCACCTAGCAGTCATGAGCCAGGCAAATACTTTCTTTTATTCCAATGTTAATGTCTAATATCTGTAACATCAAGTCATATTTCACACAAACATATATGTGTATGTATACATGTATTTATTTGTGTGAAAAAAATATATATATATCTTCCTGGTAAATATATACATTCTGGTGATCATATCATATATATTCACACACATATATATTATATTAAATGTTAATATGAATGCATATTAAATATATATATATATATATTTATGTAAAAGACTAAGAAAGGGTTAAGGTAGCCAGAGGGGCTCAAAAAGCTGAATTAAAAGCAAAGGCAGAGAGCAGATATGAGTGCCAAGAGTCACTGAATGTGGTCAGATAAGATTACAAACCAGAATTTGTTCAAGGCACAGAGCTGTCAAAGTGCAGGAGCTTATCTAGGCCAGGGACCAGAGGGAAGGCAGTTTTACATTTATCAGCTTGGAGTGGACAAGACTGGTCATCACATAGGAGTAACCTCCATTTGCTAAAGCATAAGGATAGAGATTTGGAGGTTTGCTCCTGTGGCAATTTTCCTGGGCAAGGTTTATGCTAAGTGATCAGATGATGGGGTTAAGTTCAGTCTCAAGGTGCTCCTCCTTTTATGGGCCTCAAGTAGGGGGCTACTTGCTACTTCATTTGGTGGTCTTGTGTGTTTTATATGCTCATAGGCCTCATTTTTCCAATATGATATGCCTATGCTTCTATTAATCCATCTGATTAATTCAATAAGTCCACAGGTGGTCATTTTTATTAGCACAGTTAATAAATCAGTTTGTGCCCTTTGGTTGTGCCAGGTGGTTGTTTACTTGTACACACAAGGTATAGGTCATTCCTACTTCAACACTTACACTCAAAATGGAGTAACCTATGGTAAACCACTGCTTTAGAAAACAGAGTAACTCAGGTTTACGCACAGCCTGAAACTGCTGTTCTACACATCCTGGAGTAACTCAGAGCATGGCACAGCCTATTCTCCACCTCTGTTCTTAGTGTTGCCATTTAAGCCTGTCTCCTGCAGGAGAAAAATGATTGCCGGAAATTACCTTGGTTCAACATATTTGTTATTATCTCCTCTCCCTTCTGTTAAAAAAAGCATGCTTCAAAAATTACATAAGTTATGCTTTAGCTATTGTGTACCTTTCTTGGTTATCAGAATCTAGCTGTGCTCATTGCCTTTGTGCATTGTTTTTTTTTGTTGTTGTTGTTGATTTTTAAACTAGCAGCAACTGAGAGTGATTTTAACTCATTTCCTCCATTCCTGTTCCTTTGCATTGCAGTTCAACATCCCTCGACTCCATCTAAATGTGTCCTTCTTTGACTTTTCCTTTGAGGGGTTAAACACCGTCTGGTTCCTCATGTTCTGAATATCATACCACAGGAACAAAGTTCCTGCATGTTTCTGTGTGTCATGAGTTCACCTTTTTCTGAATACTCTTCTGTCACCAATTTCACTTTCCTCAGAACTCCTTTTACTTACATAGGAACCAAAGCTATCTCTCTCTTACTTATCAGATTATCTTTTAAAACATACTGCTTTGTAGGTATACTATTGCACATTCAAGAGATCTTGAATACAAAGTTTTAAAAAAAGTTCAAATCCTCCTGTTAGTGATTTGTACCTAATCAAGGGCCTGATGACTATCACTGGTGTGTTCTCAGTCCCCAAAACTTCCTTACATTCATTGAACAAATGTTTGGAAAATTAAATTATGACTGTGAGACTTAATAGATTTCCAACTACAACTTTAAAAATAATAAAAGAATTAGCTAAATAAAGATGTTTAAGCCTAATATTTATATAAGGTCCATGGTGGATGGTCACAAATACAGTGAGTTCAATAAAAAATTGTTAAAGAAATATTAATTTTTTAAAAAGCAAGAAAAAAAAAGACTTTAAGAAAAATCAGAACAACTAAACTCAAACACATGGAGGGTATTATTAGGAAGTGGGTGACGAGCAAAGCTTGTGAAAAAGCAATGTGCCAACAACGGTGCTGAGCTTTTTCCAGCAAAAAATGTGAAAGGAAAAGATGGTGAAGGCTTTTTTTTTTTTAAGGGGGAGGGGAGTTCATGGTATTTTGTTAACTGAATGTCCTTTTTTGATGCTGTATAAGCCTTCTGTTTTATCTTTTCCTGATCAGTATTTTAAAATTCAACTCAGAACTGTTATGTTTTAGGTTGTTTGTTTGTTTGTTTTTTCTCTTAGAGAAGTCTTCTGTTGCGTTTCTCCCTTGGGAGTTGAACAAGTACTGGAAAACTAGAAAGAATCCAGAGGCTAATGCTGGCTGGCTCTTCACCAGTTGAGATGATTTAGCACTTTAATCTGTTATGGGGATGATGGCTAACTTGAAAATATAAAAATTCCTTGTCTGCTGCAGTAAGTCAACATAGACTTAATGATCTTTGAAAATTTATAGTACTAGTACCTAATACAATATTCTTTTTTATTCTAATCTTGTTACTACATTAAGAAAATATCTGGCAGAGAAGTCCCCACCCAGCTGAAGGACTGGTCGGGCCTCTTCTGGTACAGGCCCCAGCACATGCCAAGGACTAACCGCAGGAGGATTCCCACCCAGAGAAGCTCACATGTACCTGATACCCCATATGCCTGTCTGGCCTTCTGTCAGTCCCTGACAGCAGGCACTCAGGACACCCCAAGTAGGACCCCTATCCAGAGCAGCTCCTGCCCAGCTGAAGGACCAAACCAAGCCTCTTCTGGTCTGGGCACCCAGCACATGCCCAGGACCAACCAGAGGAGGATCCCCACCAAGAGCAGCCTCTACCTGACACCCCACATGCTGGTCTGGGCCTCTTCTGGTCCTGGCTAGCATGTGTTTAGGACACCCCCAGGTAGGTACCCCATCTGGAGCAGCCCTCACCCTGCTAAAGGAATAGCCCAGGTCTCTTCTAGTACAAGCACTAGCAAATGACAGGACCAATCAGAGGAGCATCCGTTCCTGGAGCAGCCCCTGGCCCATGCCTCTTCTGGTCCTGGCCTGGCAGACTCCAAGGAGAACTGAGGTTCAGATCTGCAACCTTGAGCCTAGACCAAAAGGTGGAGGAAAGCAAGTATACAGGCAGAAGCAGCGTCTGGAAGGAAGTGATCATCAAAGAGGTGGTGTCTGATCCAACCCTTGACTTGCAAAGACAAACCACCTGGAGACATGCTTACCTTCTCCACAGGGAATGTCAATTCAGAAATCCAGAAGAAGTTCTTCAAAAATGAAGACTCAAACTAGAAGCTTCACCTCAAGCACACAACTCCCTAAAAAGGATGCCACAGATAGGGACTGAGATGAAAACCTTAAAAAAGTCATCCATCTTCTAATTACTAAAAGGAACAATGAACTAAAAGAAACAATGAAGGGATTAACTGAGAAAATTCAAGAGATGAAAAACTCTATTATCAAAGAAATAGACATACTGAAAAAGGAAGTAACAGCTGAAATCTTCAGTCAATTATAGTAGAGGAATGATGGAAGAATTTAATCATAGAATAACTTCTATGGAAAACAGAACCTCAGCTCTTGAAGAAAGAACATCCGACAATGAGAATAGGCTGAGTAAACTTGAGCACATGGATGACAAAAAAGAAAAGAAAATCACACAACATGAACAAAATTTTCAAAACATCTGGGGTGAAATCAAAAGAAACAATCCAAAAGCAATTGGGATACAAGAAGAAATTGAAATGCAAATGAATGACATAAAGAAAATTTTCAATGAAGTAGTTAAAGAAAAATTTTCCAATATAAAAAAAGAGTCAGGTATTCTCATCCAGGAAACTTAGAGGATACCTAACAGGCTTAATCAAAATAGAACTTCAAGACTGGAGTGGTGGTTCAGTGGTTAAAGCACTTGCCTGGCATGGGCATGGTCCTAAGTTCAGACCCCAGCACCACATACACAACTAAATGTTGGAGAAATGAAGGCTAGATGGAAAAATAAATAAACATTGATATTCATTCTCTCTCTCTCTTTATCACTGTCCTCTCTCTCAAAAGAAAAAAAGAGAAGTTCACCAAGACACATCATATTCAAAATGTATAACAGGAAATTCAAGGAAAGAATATTAAAAACTGCAAGACAGAAACACCAACTCACATTCAGAGGCAAACCAGTAAAGATTACCTCTGACTTTTCAGCATAGACTCTAGAAGCAAGAAGATCCTGGAAAGAGATCTTTCAAAGTCTGAATGACCACAACGTGCAGCTGAGAATACTATACCCAGCAAAACTCAGCTTCAGCTTTGATGAGGAAATAAGAACATTTCATTATAAGATGAAACTTGCAGCATTCATGAACAGAACACCAGCATTACAAAGGATCCTCAAAAATAAACTCCAGATAGAAGAACAAGCACTCCTCAAAAAGTACATAGGAAATTCAATAAAAGTACACTCTATCAAAAGACAACAAAGAAAGCATAAAACTCACTAATAAGATATGATAACTATGAATTACAACCACATAACTATTTTAATACTGAATGTGAATGATCTCAACATAACAATCAAAAGACACAGACTGGCAGATTGGATCAAAAAACAAAATGCAACAATATGCTGATTACAGAAAACCCACCTTACAGCCAATAACATCCACAGATTGTGAGTGAAAGGATGGGAAAAAATCTCCCATTCATAAGGCCCAAGAAAGAAAGATGGAGTTGCAATTCTTATATCTGACAAAGTGAATTTCAAACATAAATGGATCAGAAGAGCTAAAGAAGGTCATTACATCCTAGTAAAGGGAGCAACACAACAGGAAGATATAACCAGAGTAAATATACAGTCTCCAAACACCAATGTCCCCAAATATTGGAAAAATTACTCCATGACATAAAATCACTTGTGGACTTCAACATGATAGCACTAGCAGACTTTAATACTCATCTATCACCAAGAGACAGATCATCAAAGCAAAAAAAAAAAAATGAAGAGATCTCCAGTCTAAAAAACACCATAAATAAAACAGACTTAGACATCTACAGAATATTGCACCCCAAATTGGCTAAGTATACCTTCTTCTCAGCAGCATGTGGATCCTTCTCCAAAAATAGAACATACTCTAGTTCAGCAAATATAAAAGGTAGATATTATTCCATGTATCCTATCAGGCCATGATGCCATTACCCTAGCAATTCACAGCAAAAATCATCACAGAAAACACACATATACATAGATTGAATAATACCCTATTAAATGATGAATGGATACACAAAGACATGACAGCAGAAATTAAGGAATTCTTGGAAGAGAATGAGAATGAAGACACAGCATATCAAAACCTCTGGGACAGCATGAAAGCATTCTTAAGGGGAAAATTTATAGCACGGAGTGCTTACATTAAAAATCAGGAGAGATCCCAAACAAATAAGCTTATGCTCTACCTCAAATCTCTACAAAAGGAAGAACAATCTAATCCGAAGCTAGCAGAAGACAGGAAATAATCAAGATCAAACCTGAAATCAATGAAATTGAGAACAAAAAAAAATAAAGATAATTGATGAAAAAAAGAGCTGATTCTTTGAAAAAATAAATAAAATTGACAGACCCCTAGCTAATCTAACTAAAAGAAGGAGAGAATCAATGCAAATCACCAAAATCACCAATGAAAAGAGGGTGATGACTATTGGTCTAACTGAAATCAAACAGATTATCAGAACATATTTTGCAAAAACTATACTCCTCTAAATCAGATAATCTGGAAGTCATGGACAAATTTCTAGATACATAACAACTTCCCCAAAATGACACAGGATGAAACAGCCAAATAGCAGACACAAAAATCAATATAGCAGGATAAGGGTGGGTAATTGGTGGGGGGCTCTTGGGGGTAAATCTAATTTTCAGAATATATATATATATATATAATATTATATTATTTCATTAGAAGCTTGTTTGATTGTTCAACAAATACATTTCTGAATTAAAAAAAGAAGGAAATAAAAAGAAAAAAAAAGCCTTCCAAAAAAGAAAGGCCCAGGGCCTGATGGATTCTCCACTGAGTTTTACCACACCTTTGAGGAAGAGTTAATACCTCTCCTTATTAAGCTATTCCAAGAAATTGAAAAAGAGGGAACTCTCCCAAACACTTTTTATGAGCAACCTTAACTCTGATACCAAAACTCAACAAAGATGCATCAAAAAAGGAAACTATAGACCAATATCCCTCAGAAACATTGACGCAAAAATCCATAATAAAGTTCTCACAAACCGCATTCAAAAACACACCAAGATAATTCATCATGATCAAATGGGCTTCATTCTTGGTATACAAAGCTGGTTCAGCATACACAAAGCAATTAATGTGATTCATCACTTAAACAGAATTAAGGATAAAAACCATATGATCATCTCAATAGCCACAGAAAAGGCCTTCTATAAAATCCAGCACCTATTTGTACTCAAAACTCCAGAGAAAATAGATATCAAAGGAACTTATCTTAACTTTTTAAAGGCCATATATGACAAAATCTCAGCTAGTATAATACTAAATGGAGAAAAGTTGAAAGCATTTCCACTGATCTTGGGAATAAGACAAGGCTGCCCTCTCTTATCACATATATTCAATATAGTCCTTGAGATCCTGTCTGGAGCAATCAGGTAAGAGAAGGAAATCAAAGGGATAAGAATAGAAAAAGTCCCTTTTTGCTGATGATATGATCCTACATCTGAAAGATCTAGACAACTGCTAGAGCTTCTAAACAGATTTGGCAAAGTAATAGACTGCAAGATTAACACTCATAAATCAGTAGCTTCCCTATATGTTAACAATAATAGGGCAGAAGAAGGAATCAGGAAATCATTCCCATTCACAATATCCTCAAAAAGAATAAAATACTTGGGAATTTGTCGCTACCTCAGACGTCAGTCCCTGAGGCGCAGGCGGGACAATCCGGACCAGGTGGGTTGTCCCCCCCCGGAGCCGATCAGGAGGAGGTTGAGTGCCGACGGTCTAACCCTGGACCCTCCTAGCTGGGGTCCCTTCCCTCTCTGCCGGGGAAACGAGTCAACCACATGCAGCAGATGGCAGCCCAGAATCCATTTATTACTAAGGCACACGTGTTTTTATAGGGAGGGGAGACAGTCAAGGAATCAATAATCCTTCTAAGGGAGTTGCCAGGGGTTAGGCAGATATCGAGTACAGACAAAAGTTAGGAACATTCTGTGGTCAATACATTCTGACCCACCCTGTTTTACCTTTGCAGGACAATAGCAAGCTCAACAAAGCACAATCCGGCCCTAAAGGGGCCATGCAAACAGTAATATGATCACTCCAGGGCAGCTGATGAGATGGAGTGAAGGTCGGACCCCAACAGGAATTAATCTAACAAGAAAAGTAAAAGACCTCTACAATGAAAATTATCAAACACTGAAAACAGAAATTGTGGAAGACCTGATAAAATGGAAAAGTGTTCCATGCTCTCGGTTAGAAAGAATACAATTAAAATGGCCATTCTATCAAAAGCATTATACAGATTCAATGCAATACCCATCAAGATATTAATGCCATTCTTTACAGATACAGAAAATCAATTCTCAAATTCATTTGAAATAACAAGGAACCCAGAATAGCCAAAATATTACTGAGCAAGAAAGACAAAGCAGGTGGTTTTGGAATATCAGATCTAAAACTATATTATAGAGCTGTAGTATCAAAGCCAGAATGTACTGGTATCAAAATAGAAATGAAGACCAATGGAATAGAATCAAAGACTCTGAGACAAATCCGCAAAGCCTTAAACATCTGATTTGGGGTAAAATATAACAGAGAAATGACAGCCTATTCAACAAATGGTGCTGGACAAACTGGACAGCCACTTGCAGAAAACTGAAATTAGATCCTTATCTCTCACCTTCCACAAATGTCAAATCTAAATGAATCAAGGAATTAGAAATTAAATCAGCTACCATACAAATGCTAGGAGAAAAAATAGGACCAGCAATTCAGCATGTGGGAGTTGGCAGACTTTCTCAACAAGACTCCCAATGTGAAAGAATTAAAGTTGTGAATTAATGAGTGGGATGCCATTAAATTAAAAAGCTTTTGCTCAGCCAAGGAATTAGTCAAAACAGTCAAGAGAAAACCTACAGAATGGGAAAGAATCATGGCCTGTGATTCCTCTGACAGAGGATTAATATCAAAATTTACAAAGAACTAAAAAATTCAATAACAAAAATAAAAACAATCCAGTCAGTAAATGGGCCAGAGAGCTAAACAGAAATTTCTTAAAAGAGGAACTTGAGCAAGCCAATGAATACATGAGAAAGTATTCTAAATCACTAGTAATCAGAGAAATGTAAATCAAATCTACGTTAAGATTTCACCTCACTCCAGTCAGACTGGCAAAGATGAAGAATACAAACAATAACAGATGCTGGATAGGTTGCGTGGAGATAGGAACACTAACATACTGTTGGTGGAATTTCAGACTGGTCCAGCTGCTCTAGAAAGCACTGTGGAGACTTCTCAAAAACTTATGGTTGGATCCACTACACAGTCCAGCTCTCCCTCTTCTGGGTACTTTCCCAGAGGAGTTAAAATCAGCACATTACAGCAACACAGCAAAAACAATGTTCATAGGAGTTCAATTTACAATAGCTAAATTA
>PVKS010014538.1:0-48146 GCA_004027875.1 Aplodontia rufa | reverse complement strand
TTTGGTATGGTTTGGTTTCATGTGGTTTGGTGTGGTGTGGTTTGGTTTGGTGTGGTGTGGTTTGGTTTGGTGTGGTTTGGTTTCGTGTGGTTTGGTTTGGTTTGGTTTGGTGTGGTTTGGTTTCGTGTGGTTTGGTGTGGTTTGGTGTGGTGTGGTTTGGTTTGGTGTGGTTTGGTGTGGTTTGGTTTTGTGTGGTTTGGTGTGGTTTGGTTTGGTTTGGTGTGGTATGGTGTGGTTTGGTTTCGTGTGGTTTGGTGTGGTTTGGTTTGGTTTGATTTGATTTGGTTTGGTTTGCGTTGGTGTATTGCTCCTCAGGTTTTATCCTCAAGTCTTTTTCATTCCATTCAACCATTCTGAGATCCACCAAAATTCTTTTTTAAAGAAAATTCCCCTCAATTTATTCAAGAAAAATCAGCTTTTATTGTTTGGAGCCAAGAACTCTGACTAATACAATTATATTTCCTATTTCTGAAATATGGAAACTGATGGTTTGAAAGGTTAAATTGCTCAAGGTCACAGAGGAGTCCAATAACAGAACAAAGACTAAAACCCAGGCTGTCATAATCCAACCCACATTGCAAACTGGTAAGAAAATATCTGAGGGTCATACAACTACCAAGTTGAAGTTTTTTTGTTTGTTTGTTTTCAGGGCTGAGAACCATGCATGCTAGGCAAACGCTCTGCCACTTAGCTAAATCCCCAACCCCCAAGTTGGAGTTTTTCACCTTTAAGTTAGAATGAACTGTAGCAGTGTCTCATCTAACCTGAAGCTCTGAGGAACAAAGTGCCAAAGGCAAGTCATAACCCAAATCTTCTGATTTATAATTTGATATGCTTTCCATGACACCCCTTGACCTCACAATACTGTCACATTTTGCCCTATATATTTTGACACTTATTTTAAGTGCATTTGTGTTCAAGAATATTATACAGAGACGATATCATCATTGTTTATCTCATCCCATATTTTTCTGTGTTCAATTTCTAACTTACTGAAGCATACCCTTTAATAATTCCTTCAGCAAGGGTCTATTTTTTTAAATTATTTATCTGAAACTGCCCTTTCCAGGACAGAGTAGAATACACTCCTGTTTCTATTACCACTGCACATTTATAACAAGCATTTAAATTTCTATGAAATTATTGCTAAACTCAAAAAATAATGCCCTTTCCCCACATTCTCGTATGATAGTTTAGCTGGATATAAATTCTAGACTGAAAATTACTTTTATCAACACTTTAAAAAGATTATTTCATTGCTTTCTTGACTCCATTGTAGCTGATAAATTTGCTATTGCTCTCCCTGTCCTTCTTTTGTGGTTAATCCGTTCATTCTCTACTTGTTTTAGTATTTTTATTTGTTTTGATAATCTGCTCTATCAGCCCAGTGTGAAGTTTATTCTTCTATATTCTGCTTGGAACATGCTCTGATTCATTATTAGGCCCCTTGTTGTGCCTTAATCTTGGAAGCTGCCAGTCATACTCTCTCAATATTGCCACCCGCTCTGTAGGATAAGCTGCTGGTTGCCCTCTAATATCCATTTATCTCTATTTCCTGTAGGGATGAAATTAACTCCAGGGTGATTCATTTCTTCCTTTGGTTTGCAATTTTGTATTTTGCATTATTAAGAGTTCACTTTAGCAGTGCTGGTTATTCTACTAGATAACCGTGTGCTTTAGTTGTAGAAATACCCCAACACAGCAGTTTGTTTGCTTCAGGACCTGAGGGTTCAAAGGTCTTGCACCGGTGTTCATGGTGATTTCTCAGGTTGAGGCTTCTTGATCTTCCAGGTACTATGAATTTCAATCCTACATCTATTCGTGGTAGGGCCTGGGGGTGGTGCTTATGATCCCCCCTGCAGACACACACACACACACACACACACACACACACACACACACACACATTTGCACAGCCCCATGTAGCCCAAGCTCCTTCTTGCTTCCCTGCATTTGCCAGTGTTTCCCCTAGTCCCTTCTTCATAGAAAAGCACTCCTGGTGGGCTCCAATTATAGTGACCAGATAAAATACAGGAAACCCAGTTAAATTTGAATTTCTAATGAAGAGGAAATCATTTTTTAGTTTTGTGATGTCCCATTTGTCTTGTAGGACATCCTTACTCTAAAAAATGACTTGCCAGTGCTGGAGTGGTGGCTTAGTGGTAGAGTGCTTGCCTGGCATGCACAAGGACACATGTGATTCAGTTGAGGAAAAAAAAAAGATGAAAAAATAAATAAAAACTGATTCTCTCCCTCTCTCTCTTTCACTCTCAAAAAAAAAAAAATGACTTGTGGGGCTGGAGTGGTGGCTCAGCAGTTACGGACTTGCCTGGCATAAGCAAGGATGTTTGTTAGAACCCCAGCTAGCACCATGTACACAATGAAGTGTTGGAACAACGAAAGTCACATGAAAAACTAAATAAAATTGATTCTGTCTTTCTCTCTCTCTCTCTCTCTCACTGTCCGTCTCAAAAAAAAAAAAAACAAAAAAAAAACAAAAAAAACAAACTTGTTATTTACCTGAAACTCAGATTTAACTGGGCATCCTCCATCTGTATTTACTAAATCTTAACAACCCTAGTCACGGTCACATGTCAACACTTGGCCTAAGCGTATGTGCAGTGACCCCACATGAGCACTATGCCAGCCCCCAGATCCTAGGACCTACATGCAGGTCCAGCAACATCAGCTAAAATACTCTGGTTCTGAGTTCCCTTTTCACAGTGAGAACGGAAATGGTCCTCTTACTCTTACCAACAACGGTACACAAATATTTTCAATTGCTGTCATGCTTTATCTAGACTTTCTGTGTGACAGCACAGACTTCCCCATGTCAGCTTGTCTGCCATGTGGTCAAAAATACCTTAATGAGTTTGCATGTGTCCTTCATTCTCCAGCCGAGCACTGTACTATATCATGCAGTGATGAAAACTGGAGCACAGGGGGGATGTCTAGGATGTCCTCATGAGCATCCTCTAGGGACGCTGCTCATCTCAGCGAAAGGAAGTTTCCATAGGACAGATTGTCCAAAGACAGGCAAACATGTCCCCATGTCAGCTAACGTTTGACTTCAAAACCTGGGCATCCAAGGAATTCCTCTACATTCTCAGCACAGGAGAGGAGGTAAAATTCCGACTTCCTACATTTTATTTTCAGAGTCAGTTGAAAGATGAAAGGCTAGATAGGAAGGTTAAGGGGCTGGAGCGGTGGCTCAGCGGTTTCAGCACTTGCCTGGCAAGCACGAGGACCCGGGTTCAAACCCCAGCACCACATACATAACAAGTGTTGGAGCAACTAAGGCTATGTGAAAAACTAAATAAAGCTGTTTCTCTCTTTCTCTGTCTCTCTCACTGTCCCTCTCTCTTAAAAAAATTTAAAAAAAAGATAGGAAGGTTAAAACCAAGACTTTAAATTAGTCAAAATCTAGGGAAAGGAAATCACCAAGTCATAGGATGAGAAAACAACATGGTTTTGTGTTGGAGTGTTTCAGAGAAAGGCCTCTTTCAGGATAGCTTTAGACGAAGTTATCAGAACAGAAGGCTTTTATTCTTATTTGAGACATGGAAAATCCTCTGAACCAAAAATTCCAAAGTTCTCTCCAACATATTTTTGAGGGTTTTCCCCCCAGTAATTCCACATGCTCCACGTAGTTTCCAGGCAAGGCCTATTTGGCCTGGACCCCACATTCACCAAGGATCTCAAATTTAGGCCTTTGACATAATTTCATAATGAAGCGGTACTTCTGTTCTGATAGTCTGGGTTAAAGTTATCAATTTGTTCAAGACAAACATTTAAAATACGTCACAATTTTTTGAAATTCTGTTTTTGGCACATCTAGCTTCTTTTTTTTTAAAGTATTCTAGAAGTCTTAAAAATTGTTCCGTGCCCTGGGCCTTCCGCCCCCTCTGGCACGCTCTGCTGCTGAAAAGTCACGTTGTACAAATTTTACAGTGCATTCCTCCCAAACAGCTCCTACGTGGATGTGAGTTCAAGAAAAGAAGGCAGACATCCTATTAGCGGGAATTTCTCATAATTCAAGAGAGAATGGAGGGACTGGAGCAGTGGCTCAGCAGTTACAGCACTTGCCTGACATGCGTGGGAACCTGGGTTCAAACCCCTGCACCACGTACACAATGAAGGGTTGGAGCAACGGAAACCGGATGAAAAACTAAATAAAATTGGTTTTTTATCTCTCTCTCTAGAAGAAAATTTTATTTTGGCTCATGGTTTCGGAAGCTTCAGTCCATAGACAGCCACTCCATTACTCTGGGTCCGAGATAAGACAGTAGGGTATGGAGGAGGGAAGCGCTCAGGAAATGGCATTCAGGAAGCAGAGAGCTAGGACAGGTTGACCTCTAAAAAACTTGCTGAACTTGCTGTATGACAATTCAAACTACAAGCATCCAAACTTTCAAACACATTAAATCAGAGGACCATAGTTTTTTTTTTTGGGGGGGGGGGTTGGGGGGGGTGCATGCTAGGCAAGTCCTTGGAACGGCTGAGCCACTGCTCCAGCCCAGGGCCATAGAATTTTAATGTGTGCTCTAATACAACATAAACCATGAAACATGGAAAATGTGAAAATTTTGTAGAACATTTAAAAATAGAAAGTACATTTAACCGTGCCACTCAGATACATTGCTCTGCACTTAATATATTTTTAGCCAGGAACTGTGGTACACACCTGTAATACCAGTGGCTCAGGAGGCTGAAGCAGGAGGATCACAAGTTCAAAGCCAGACTCAGCAACTTGGGGTGGCCCTGTCTCAAAATAAAAATAAAAAGGGATGTTGCTCAGTGATTCAGTACCCCAGGGTACAATCCCTGGTACCCCCCAAAATTGTATTTTTAACAAAAATGGAATTATACTCCATGAGTTTTGGAATTTACTTTTTTCACGTCTCTATGTTGTAAATATTTTCTGCCACATTAAATATTCTTTCATAGTACTACTTTAGCGGCTATCCATTCCATTTTATATGTCAATTTATTTCCTCAATCCTCTGCTTGGGGACGTTTAGAATGACCCCCAGTTTCTCTTTTTTTTTTTTTTCTAAAGAGAGAGGGACAGTGAGAGAGAGAAGGACAGAATCAATTTTATTTAGTTTTTCATATGACCTTCATTGCTCTGACACCTCATTGTGTATGTGGGTGCTGGGGTTTGAACTCACGTCCTTGTGCATGTTGGGCAAGCGCCGTAAGCACCGAGCCAACGCTCCAGCACCTCCCCCCCAGTTTCTCTTAACTCTCTGATAATTACTGCTGTGGAAAATTTATTCTTGCAAGCAGCCATAATTATTGCATTCTTAGGATAGATTTCCAGAAGTGGAACTGATAGGCTAAAGAATGCACACGGTCCAGTATTTTTTTTAAGAGAGAGGGACAGTGAGAGAGAGAAAGAGAGAAATAATTTTTATTTAGTTTTTCATGTGGCTTTCATTGCTCCAAGACTTCATTGTGTATGTGGTGCTGGGGTTTGAACTTGGGTACTTGCGCTTGCCAGGCAAGCACTGTAACCGCTGAACCACCATTCCAGCCCCCACATGATCCAGTTTTGAGGCACACATTGCTGAACTATCTTGCAAAATGTTTCCCACCCCCACTCATGGTATACAAATGCCTGTTTACTATCTGCTGTAGGAGTAATGAGTACCCATTTACTATCTGTTCTAAGGAATCATGTTTTTTTGTGACTTTTTTTTAAAGAGATAGAGGGACAGTGAGAGAGAGAGAATCAATTTTATTCAGTTTTTCATGTGGCTTTCATTGCTCTGACACTTCATTGTGTACATGGTGCTGGGGTTCGAACCCACGTCCTTATGCATGCCAGGCAAGCACCATAACCACCAAGCCACCGCTCCAGCCTCAGGAATCATGTTGAGTGGTAAACTAGTAAATGATTATAATGAAAAAAAAATAGTCTCCACTTGTGGCAAGGATTTGCAACATGACTCCTTTAAACGGTGAGTCCTCCTAATACCTTTAAGACAATATTTGACTTAAAATATAATTTTGAGTTTCTGCAGAAATCTTCAACACAACAAATAGCAAAAACAAAGTACTTCTGTGTTTGGATTTTTAAGTGGAGACTGCCACTCTCAAAGGACCTCTCCTCTGTCCTCAGCAGCCTGCGGCGAGCTGCGATGGTGTGGCACCATTGTTCTGCCTCAATCCGCCTTCTGTTTCACATTCCCTCTCCCGGCATGCACTGGATAAACACGGCGGCACTGACAGGATGAGCAGCCTCCCCTGAAGACGGCAGCCCACACTCATCCATCCCTGCGCTGAACTCCTGTTAGACTTATTGTCTGCACCACACAATTAGCACTTTATTATACACTGTCTTGTTCTCTAATTGTCTGCACCACACAATTGAGCTCTTTATTACATTCTGTCAGATTCTGTAACTGTGTCATGTATTTTCGTCTTATCTCTCTATCTAGATTATAAGCCCGGAGTGGCAGGGACCCTGTCTGTCCCTGCTCTGCCTTTCCCCAGAGCCGTAGGTACCGTGCCAAGCACAAGCTGGCAATCCTTCATCAAATGCCCATGTTTCTTGGGTGACGCTGGGCGAGTGAGTTGGGAGAGTGCTTGATTGACTTTCTGATGGACTTTAAATAGGCTGAGTTATCTAAACTTTAAGTGGGAACAGATAAGGTGCCGGGTAATAAAAGAGGAGCACCACCGTCATTCCAGCCACAGCCCTTCAGACTCACTTGCTCGCGAGTCATTCCGTTCCTACCCAAGCTTTCCAATGTCTGTACAACAGGGAACCAAAATACGTGGCCAGACAATACCGTTCTTTTTTTTTTTTTTTTTTTTTGAGAAAGAATCAATTTTATTTAGCTTTTCATGTGACTTCCGTTGCACTTTGGTGTATACGTGGTGCTGGAGTTCAAACCCGCATCCTCACTCAAGCCAGGCAAGTGCCTAACTCCAGAGCCACCACTCCAGCCCCCAATATCGTTCTTAAAATCACAGATTCTTCATCTGAAGATCCTGTGTAATCACATTCTCTACTTGAAGAGGCTCTGCCATGCACAGGACAGATGTTGTGCTTTGGAATTAAAGAGACGTGTCCAGTTGTGAGGTCTTCAACTAGTTAATCTCTCCCTCCCTGCTTCTGCAACTCAGCTCTGATTCCTGTCTCTGAAATCACCCAGTGACCGTGGTTGTTCATGAGATGGCCATAAACCTGCTGCAGTTTTCTTATTTTTCCAGATTTCTGTCACTATCACGCCTTGAAGTAAGCATAAATATTTTTATTAACATGAGAAATATAATTAATACTTCTTTTTGCCCCACACCCTCCGTGGACAGTATAGTGTCTTCCCAAACTGTGATCGGGAGTTGCTTCTCAGTGTGAATAGAGAATAAAGTCACAGTTACAAAATTCATCTTCCCAGGATGAAGTAATTTACACTTAGTGGTCTCACATGACACCTGATTCACCTTTAGTAAATAATAGGAGAAGAAACACCCAGTATTCAGCACCAACAAATCCCCACCACAGTCTCTCACTTTTACCCCTGCTGTAAACATTTAGGTGAACCAAGAATTGGGTTAACTAGATTTCTCTGAATTGGGGATGACATAAAATAAAATGTTCTGTCCCTGTGTGTCATCTGCCTTTCCCCTTATGATCAATATGTTTTGCCATACTGTATCCTTCCATGCTGTTGTCCTTGTTTATTCAACTGGCAGGTGCACAATAAAATGTAACTGGTCAAATAATTGTTCAACCTGCGATTCTCTCAAAACAAGATAATTAAGTCTCTCCAGGAAGTGCCCCTTTCACCGTGGGTTTTCCCCAGCCCTGAGGTCCTAAGTTGCTTAGAGAGCTTTGAGTGGCCACTTTTATAAGACAGAGGCCCTCCTTCAAGAATAGCTTCTCTCGCTCTGCACGTGTCACACAAGTTTCCCTTGGGTAAAGATGGGCTGTTTCCTTTTGCTATCTGTACTAATTGGCTGTGTTCGTTCTTTGAAAAATATTGATTAAAGGGCTGGAGCGGTGGCTCAGGGGTTATGGTGCTTGCCTGGCATGCTCAAGGACTTGGGTTCGAGCCGCAGCACCATGCACACAACAAAGTGTCAGAGCAACAAAAGCCACATGGAAATCTAGATAAAACTGATTCTTTCTCTTTCTCTCTATTCTCTATCCCTCTCTCTTTTATATATATATATATTGATATATATATATATCAATATATATGTTGATATATATATTGATATATATATATATATATTGATTAAAGGTGGCCATGTCGCAAGCTGGGGTCTGTACACTGGAAGTGGAGCAATGACCATCACCCAACCAGGAACTCCCACACAAGGAAGCCACCATCTAATGAGATGCAGGCAGGCCAACAGACAAGTCCCACACAGTGAGATCAGTGTGAACAGAACATGGGTGGCCAGGCTACCAGCCTGAGACACCTGCACCCACTACTAAAAGTCAACTATGGCACACCTCACGGAACAGCTGTCCTGGCTCCAGGTGTTGATTCATAAAGGGCAGGGCGCTGCTCAAAGACTGTTTGCAATGCTTAGGACACAGAAAGGATGGGAAGGGTCATCCTTGGTGGGAAGAAGTTTTGTCTCCAATGGGGTTCCCTGTCCTAGCTGCTTAGACCCCTGTCCGAGCCCTGCAGAGAGAATCCCTGCAGGGGAGGAAGGAGCTCGGTGAGGCAATGGACAGGAGTCTGCTGCTTTGGGGCCCAGGTGGGAAAATGTGAGATAGAGAAGAGAAGGACCTTCTCTTCACAAGTTCAGGGATGGTGTGGCTGGTGGACTAGCACAGGGACAGGGCTGAGAGGAGATACTGCCCCTCTTCTGCCCCCCAAGGCTTCACGGCTGGGGACGTCAGCAAGGAGCTCCCCCTGGAAGAACAGGAAAGGTGCCACAGTGTCCTGCTGCCTAGAAACTATTGAGAGGGAGCGAGGGGTGGCTGTGCACTGGGCGGGGGAGGCAGCAGCCGTGGAAGGGACGCAAGTAGCACGAATTTTTTTTTTTGTACATCTATCAATAGAGTAGGACACTTTCCCCATGTTTTCATTGGTGCGTTGTACATAATGATGGAATTTGTTGTTATGTAATCGTATGGTCACACACTGTAACAATAGAATTTGGCCATTAACATCCCCCCATATTTCCTGGTTCCCTCTCCTACTCTCTTCTCTAGTCCCTTTCCTCTACTGGACTGACTTCCCTTTGATTTTCATGAGACCCACCACCACCACCGTTTCCTTTTTCCTCTCCAGCTTGCACATATGAGAGAAAACATGCAACCCCTGATCTTCTGAGTTTGGCTCATTTCACCTAACATAATGGTCTCAAATTCCATCCATTTTCCTGCAAGTGATATAATTTCATTTTTCTTTATGGCTGAATAACACTCACGCGTGTGTATGTGTGTGTGTGTGTGTGTGTGTGTACACATATCACTTTTCCTTAATTCATCTGTTGATGGACACCTAGGCTGGTTCCACAGTTTGGCTATTGTGAATTGTGCTGCTCGTAAGCGTGGGTAAACATGTATCACTATCATATACTGACTTCAGTTCTTAGGATAGCTACCCAGGAGTGGTATAGCTGGGCCGTATGGTGGTTCCATGCCTAGTCTTTCGAGTTACCTCCATACTAATTCCCACAGTGTTGGTAATAATTTACAGTCCCACCAATAATGTTAAAAGAATTCCTTTTTCTCCACCTATATTATTTTTTGTATTTTTTAAGAGAGAGATAATCAAATTTTTATTCATTTTTTTCATCTGGTTTTCATTTTTCTGAAACTTAAAAGTATATGTTGTGCTGGGATTCAAACCCAGGTCCTTGTGCATGCCAGGCAAGGGCCCTTCTGCTGAGCCACCTCTCCAGCTCTATTTTTTGTATTGTGGATGGCTGCCATTCAAATCAGAGTGAGATGGAATCTCAGTGTAGTTTTGATTTGCATTTCCCTAATTGCTAATGATGTTAGTAGCACTAATTAATATCTATTCCCATCAGTGCTGGTGCATAGATAAAACCTAAGGTCACACAGTTTCTATGTACTTGTAGGAAACATACACACACCCAAATTCTGGTCACAAGATTAAACAAAGTGATGCCTACACAGGTAATAGCGGAATTAAAGTCTGATAGGTACAGACACAAGAGGCCCAAGATAAGTAACAGAAAGAAGGTTGGAGCCGGATGCTGTGGTACATGCCTTTATCCCAGTGGCTCAGGAGGCTGAGGCAGGAAAGCAACTTAGCAAGACACTGTCTTAAAATGAAAGTAAATGGATGGCAATGGAAGAAATCATGCTGAGCAAAGTTAACCAAACCCAGAGAGTCAAGGGCCAAATGTTTTCATTTGTGGAGGCTGGAGCTAAACCCAGGCTTGGATGAAAGGTAGTCAAACTCATGTATTAGACCCAGGAAAGGCGTAGCAACACATAATCTAGGGCACTCATAGATATGTAGGGGGAGTGATGAGGGAGAGGATATATCGAGGGACAGAAGAGGGAAGGAGAATAGGGAGGGATCTAGGGAGTCAATCAACAATGTAGCTTACTCTCTACCCCCCTGAAAATCCAAATAATACTTATGCAATCATTTGAATCTGGAAAATTCACAATCTAAGCATTTATATCATTTGTAAGGGCAAAATATAGAAGAATCAAGAGACTGGGGTATGGGTGATGTGGGGGTTATTCTGGTTTAAGAACAAATGCATATCATATTGTTACTTTATTTGCATTTATGATTGTACAATAACTCAACTTCTTAATAAAAAAATTTAAAAAGGGGTACTGAGGATGTGGTTCAGTGGTTAAGCACCCCTGGGTTCAATTCCTGGTACCAAAAAAAAAAGTGTGTCCTGAGGAATAATGAGAATGACAAAGAGAGAGTTCAGTCAGCCAGCTTTTGCTTCCTACAGAAGTAGAGGAGCTTAAGAAAAGCTCTTGGTGGAGAATCCAATCAGATGGAATCAAAGGAATCAGCCCTGAGGCTGGCAACAGGCTCACATCAAGTAACTGGACAGAAACATCCAGAACCGGATACTGAAAAAGAGACTTAGCTCATGAGCTGAACAAAACGAATTCTACCCACCTGCACATAGAAAGCAAACAAAAAACATTCCTAATAGTACTAAAGGGCACATCCTGCCTCTCTTCCCTTTCCCAGAAAAACGGTTGATAACAGCAGCCATGTACCAGTATGGGCTCATTCAGGTTCAAAAGATGGTTCAGTACTTCCCTACAAGTTGGTTTATAGCCCAGAGTGCTGTCCCCAGAGTTTCCATCCATCATTGAAGGGTCTAAGCATGGGTATTAGAAGACCTCTAGGATCCCCCACTCCTGCCAGCTCGAAGAGCCAGCATTCCACCCCAGTTAGCCAAAGCTGAACCAGTTGGTAAATGTGTTGAACATTACTATTATTAATTTATTAATGCATATTCAGGTATATCCCTACACATACCTTTTTTCCTTTTAATACAAATAAAAGAAATGAATGAACATTGTTCTATATCTTGTTTTTTTCTATCTACTTCACCCCACTTTGAATGCATAACTAAATATAGGTTGCAGGTTTCTTTTGGAGATAACATAATCTAGGCTACAGCTAAGACACCTAAGCTGAGAAAAGAAGCGGAGGAATGAAGAGTGAGATGTTGGCACCGCTTCCGAGAGCTTTCCATTAGGCCCAAGTGAACCTGGCCCAAGAGGACCGCGGAAATCCTCTGAAAACCCGACTGTGAGTATCCACACCAGGGTGACAATGTCCCAGAGGTTTATGTGAAAGAAAAAGAGGGGCAAGATCAACAAAATCTCCCAGATTTCCTGGGAGGTTCCTAAGTCTTCTGGATCCTGGACGATTAGCTCTCAAATTTAGTCGTTACCTAGCATCAAGCCAGCCTTGGGTGGAAGCAAATTAAATTTCAAATTTCACTTACCTCACCAAATTCTTTCCAGTAAGTTTTCCCTCCATTCAAAACATATGTAACATAGGGCTGGAGGGGTGGCTCAGTGATTACCATGCTTGCCTGGCATGAGTGAGGACACAAGTTCAAACCCCATGTACACAACAAAGTGTCAGAGCAACAAAAGTCACATGAAAAACTAAATAAAATCGATTCTCTCTCTCTCTCTCTCACTATCCCTCTCTCTTTAAAAAAAAATGTAACATAAAATGAAGTTGTTCATTAAACAGCTAACATACATTTCTCTGAAGTGTCCCACTTTACCTCAGTTTACTGAAGGTAAAGAACTTATTTCATGAAAGAGAAAATACTTATAAACTGAACTTGAAGAAGATTTTAAAGCATCTCTACATATCAAAAAGTCAAGGCAGCTGGGTACAGTGTTGCACACCTGTAAATACAGCAGTTCAGGAAGCTGAGACAGGACTGCAAGTTCGAGGTCAGCCAGGGAAACTTAGTGAGACCCAGTCTCAAAATAAAAATATAAACGGGCTGGAAATGTAGCTCAGTGGTAAAGTGCCCCGGGGTTCAATCACCCATTCAAAAATGAATAAATAAATAGTCAATGTCACTGGGCATATATAGCTACCTTTATCTTCAAAACCCAAAGAACCAGGGCTGGAGCGGTGGCTCAGCGGTAACAGCACTTGCCTGGCATGTGCGAGTACACAAGTTCAAACCCCAGCACCACGTACACAGAGAAGTCTTGGAGCAATGAAAGTCACATGAAAAATTAAGTAAAAATTGATTCTCTCTCTCTAAAAAAAAAAAAAAAAAACCTCTGTTAAAAAAAAACAAAGAATCAGTATTTCTTGGGGGAAAACATAATGGTCTATGTCTAATTTCTGCGAGTTTACACATCTTTTTACCCCACATGTACTGGGGATTGAACCCAGGGCCTTGTACATGCTAGGCAAACACTACCGTTGAGCCACGTCTCCAGCCCTTCATTATTTTAAAGAGAAAAGGACAGGTTGAAGAATATTCAAATTTGAAGATGTAAACTGCATAGGTTTTTGGAGGAGGAGAGCATAGAAAGGCAGCATAAAATGTTACCTATTTTTTATTGATTCCTGATAGTCCCAGAAACTTCCAGTCTGGAAAAGATTCATGAAAAAAGAAGCCATTTCTGCTGATAGACTGCCACCTAGTGGTGAATTTTTGCCATAGGCTATTTATTACTAAGCTGTGGGATGTTTTAGAAAGGAATCTTATTACTTTTTTTAAATTTTTTTAAGAATTTTTTTTTTTTTTAGAAAGAGAGACAGTAAGAGAGAGAGAGTCAATTTATTTAGTTTTTCCTGTGACTTTCGCTGCTCTGACACTTAGTTGTGTGCATGGTGCTGGGGTTTGAACTCACATCCCTGTGCATGCCAGGCAAACGCTATAACCTCTGAGCCACCGCTCCAGCCCTAACCTTATTATTCTTTGAGATCTCTGGGGAATCTTTCACTGTGTTGTCACAAGTAGAACATAACTCACTTGTGTTCACCAAGGGCCAAGCAAAATTAATATTAACTTTCTCCTGTTTACAACTTATGGTATCCTCATAGTTCCCTGTACTGATAGTCAAATCAGATGTGGATTTTCAGTTTATCCCTACTATCTGAAGGTGACAAAACAATGTATGTGGACCATTGGCCACAAATATCTAGGGATGCAATTCAGGAAGCGGAGGTCACAAGTCAGCAATGAGTTAATGTTCCCCAAATTTAGTCCTAACCAGGAATCACTCTTGCTCTCAAAGAGGCATTACAGTCCTCGGTGACCTCGCGAGCTCCCTGGTTCTCCACTCTCTGGAACACCACCTCTCTGGGTCACCAGGGTTCCTACTGTTGCATTAACACCAATCAACAGGGAGGCCCCGCCTCCCATCAGCACTGAAGTCTATGTTCTGGCCACAGGGCTGATGCTGCCCTCGGTTACCCACACCCCTTCTGCTTTCCATACTAATTCCAGCATTTGTGGAGTGCAGGCACTACAGGGGTCACAGAACACAAAAACCAACCACACTAGTATGTTGTGATTTAAAGGGAACAGGATCCTCTTAGAAAGGCTGCATTTGATCCAAGATCTGAAGGAGGCAAAGCGCAGAGATCAAGAGCATCATGGGCACACAGAAAAGTCCTGACCTTGGACTTGGGACCTCTGACAGAGACCCGAATGCTGTAAACTAACTCCAGTGAAAAAAGACACCACAAAATTTCAGGAGTTTAAAACCTGCAGGTCATGGGCTGGAGCGGTGGCTCAGTGGTTTCGGCGCTTGCTGGCATATATGAGGACCCCAGTTCAAACTCCGGCACCAAGCGTTGGAGGAACAAAAACCAGTTGAAAAACTAAATAAAGTTGTTTCTCTATCACTGTCCCTCTCTCTTAAAGAAAAATAAAAGCTGCAGATCACAAGTCATAATTACCAAAATTTAGAAACAAGGCAAATGCCCATCAGCTGAAGAATATGTAAGTACCATGGTCTATCCATACAGTGGAGTATTGTTCGGTTAAAAAAAGGAATGAAGTACTATTTTCTGCTGTAATATTTATAGACAGACCTTGAAAACATTACACTACATGAAAGAAGCCAAACACATGGTGTGTGGTTCCATTGTTTTGAAATGTCCAAAGTAGGCAAATCTATAGCAGAAAGGTTAGTGGTTGCTTAGGAATGCGGGCAGGGAGGGGGCCTGGAAAGGGGCAGGACTGCTAATGGTTGTGCAGCTTCTCTGGGAGGCACGATGAAAATTTCTAAAATCGATTGGGACAATGATACAATTATGAATATGCTAAACACCACTGAACTACTGTATACTTAACCCAGATGAACTGCACAGTGCAAAAATTCAATAAAGCTGTTTTTTTTTTTTTCAATTTAAAGTCACAGATCCCAGGTTAGGAATTCCAAATATGGGGACTGCAGCAGTGGCCCAGCATACACGCGGGTTTGAACCCCAGCACCACACACGCAACGAAGTGTTGCAGCAAGGAAAGCCACGTGAAAAACAAAATAAAATTGATTCTCTCTCTCACTGTCTCTCTCTATATATTTTTTCTTTTAATTCCAAATACGGAAGCTCCTCTCTTTTGTCCAGCTCTTAGGAAACTGGCATGAGTCTCCCAGGGCTACACCAGGAGTCAGGGGAGTACTGACCTCAGAACTGCCCTCACCAGGGACCCACTGGGTTCTCTGAAACCCCCTATGCACAGGACTGACACCCCTCAAGCAAGCCTCTTAGTGGGCACTCACCTAGAAAACAGACCCTAAAGGACAAGCAAGGGTTTTTGTCCCTGGGACCAGTAAGCAATCCAACTTCTATTCAGGGTGTGATCCCATCTCTGATGATGCCCTACCCTTTCCACCAGCCCCCTGGACACACCATGCAAGGCAGGGCTGCCAGAGGTAACTCTCACCTGTGACCTGGTTACATGTGCTCGGCACACCGAATGGAAAGGACCCTTGCTCACTGATGGACAGGACTTTACAGGTCCACAACAGACAGCAGCACTTCAGGACCAAAATTAGGTCTCCTGCCTTCATGTGGGTTCCAGTTTTCAGCTGACTAAATCCATTTCTTCCTTTCTGGTAAGGGCATCCTTACTAGAAAGTAAGAGGAATCTTTTAGGGAACCACCCCTCACCAGGCAGTGTAGGAGCCTGATGGGGATGGAACACAAGCCAATCTGCTGGATTCCAGAGCACCACACCCACCAAGTTATTTCCCCTACACACCACTGGGGTTCTCTCGATGATAGCAAACAAAATCTGATGGGGAACTCCAATATACTTTTTTTTTCCAATATACTTTTTTAAAACAAAGGAGAGTTGAAGAGAGTAAATGTCTCCAAATTTCTCCTTTTCAGCCTGCAAGTAAATGGTCACTCCACCCTGTACTGTAGGGAAAGCAAAAAGGACACAGGGCTTGCCTTGAGTCCCACACAGGGGATGGAGGCAAGAAATAAAAGCAGGCCTGTAATCCCAGCGGCTCAGGAGGATCCCAAATTCAAAGCCAGCCTGAGCAACTTGGCAAGGCCCTAAGTAACTTAGTGAGACCCTGACTTAAAATAAAATATATTTTTTTAAAAAGGGCTGGGGATGTTGCTTAGTGGTTAAGTGCCCTTGTGTTCAATCCCTGTTACTAAAAAAGAAAAAAATAATAATAAAAAGAAAAAAAATCATGAAATATTAAGGACTCTTGACTAAATGACACTGGATAACCACAGCAGAAAGGTCACAGAGTCCTTGTTGCTTGTGAGGGTTAGAGGGCTGCACCCCAGTTCTGAGCCCTTTGCTGTGTCCCACTTCTAAGCCCTATTGACCTATCCATTGTTGGATGTAGCTGGTTGTCACCTTCCCCAGTAAGACTTTTCTCAAACAATGTATGCGCGCATACACACACACACACACACACACACACACACACCCCTGATCCCACCTCAGTGCTCTCATAATCTTTGCCCAGATCTATCACTCCACTTTGGCACATGGGATTGAACCTAGAGGCGCTTAACCACTGAGCAACATCCTCAGCCCCTCTTTATATTTTATTTTAACACAGGGTCTCGCTGTGTTGATTAGGGCCTGCTAAATTCCCAAGGCTGGCTTTCAGCTTGCAATCCTCCTGCCTCAGCCTCCCGAGTTGCTAGGATTACAGGGGTGCGTCACCAAGCTGGCTTCTTACCATATTTTTAAAGATCAATGTCTCCCCTGCAATTCACACAACAAACAACCAACCCTGAGTTTCTCAGGGCGCAGAATAGACAGTGTGTACCTCCACCTCGTTCTGGTGAGATTCTTCCCACCCTATTCTTTCCCTCCCTCCTGTCTCTTTCCACAGATATTATCCCTACATCTCAGTCTAGAGGATGTCTCTGCCTTCTCCAGCTCCCTTCCCCAGTAAATCTCTTGCACACCTAATTGCATGTTAACATCTACTTCTTAGCAAATTCTAACCCTTGATTATAAGGAACTGCTTTATAATATACAAAGAGTAGTTTATGCATTGAGACTATTAGTACAGATGTACTTAATTATGCATATATTAAAGTATGACTTTGAAAAAAGTTACTTATCTTATCCTGTTGTTATGTAATATTCTTTTTTTTAAAGAGATAGAGCAGAGGATCAATTTTTTAATTTAGTTTTTCATGTGGCTTTTCGTTGCTCTGACACTTAGTTGTGTAAGTGATGCTGAGATTTGAACCTGTGTACTCACACATGCCAGGCAAGCGCCATAACCACCAAGCCACCGCTTCAGCCCTGGTATGTAATATTCTTATTGACATTAAAGACAATAAAAAACTATTCTACATCCTTAGAAGAAGTTGTTTCCTCTCCCTCCCTCCCTTTCTCCCTTCCTTCCTTCCTTCCACAGAATAACATAGAATAGCAGTTAAAAATGTAAGCTCCCGGGGCTGGAGCGGTGGCTCAGCGGTTTCGGTGCTTGCCTGGTAAGCACGAGGACCCGGGTTCAAACCCCAGCACCATGTACACATGTTGGAGCAACGAAGGCCATGTGAAAAACTAAATAAAGTTGTTTCTCTCTTTCTCTGTCTCTCTCACTGTCCCTCTCTCTTTAGAAAAAAAAAAAAAATGTAAGCTCCCAGCTACTCAGGAGGCTAAGGCAAGAGGATCAGAAGTTTGAGGACAACCTCAGGAACTGAGCAAAACCCTGTCTCAAAATAAAAAATAAAAGGGCTGGGGATGTAGCTCAGTGACAAAACACCCCTGGGGTCAATTCCCAGTATCTCAAAAGAGAGAGAGAGAGTACAAATACCCAGACTATGTGAAATCAAATCAGAACTCAATCTCTCCCCATCAGCATTACCTAAGCTCTTTGAACCTCCACTTCTGATCTGCAAAGTAGAATGTTGCTTCCTCATTTAAAATCTATGAATTTTCTCAAAAGTACCCACCACAAGAGACTGTTTTCTGAATTAAATGTTAAATAGCGAGAACCATGCAGGCACAGTAAGCGCTGAAGGCAGTACTTTATAATTATTAGCTATTATCTCTGATGCTGTGTGCACAGAACTATTATAATGTACTTATAAGCACTTTGCAAACTAGAAAGACTTTCGGAAAATTTATTTTCTCTCAATGAAATAATAAGCATCCATTCACATCAACAAGAAAAAGCTGAGAACTTGTTTACGGCTGTGTTCTTCCTGATTTATGAATAGAAGGCACAATATTATAAAGTAGACTATTAGGCTGCCTCATGGCACACATCTATAACCACTGCTAATCCAGAGCCTGAGGCAGGTGGACTCTCAAGTCCCAGGCCAGGTCAGTCTCAGACACTTAGAAAAACAGTCTTGGGTTGGAGCAGTGGCTCAGTAGTTGGAGCGCTTGCCTGGCATGCATGAGGACCGGGGTTTGAACCACATACACAACTAAGTGTTGGAAAAACAAAGACCAGATGAAAAAAATAAATAGTTTCTCTCTCTCCTCTTAAAAGGAGAGAGAGAGAGAGTGTGTGTGTGTGTGCTGAATCGGTGCTCAGTGGTTATGGCCCTTGCCTGGCATGCTCAAGTACATGGGTTCAAATGCCAGCACTGCATACACAACAAAGTGTCCAAGCAACAAAAAACCACATGAAAAACTAAATAAAATTGATTTTGTCTTTCTCTCTCTCTCTCTCTCTCTCACTGACCCTCTCTCTTTAAAAAAGAAAGACACTCTTTCAAAATTTCAAAAAAATTAAAAAGAGCACCAGGGAACAAAATTGTTATATCCATGTACAAATATACCACAATGAATCCTACTTGTGTGTATAATTATAATGTAAAATAATAATAATAATAAAAAGGAAGATCAGTAGAACAAGTGGATCAGTGGAAAGGAAGAAGGTACTAAGGAAAGGGAAGGTCCTAGGGAGTAAAGTCGATCAAATTACGTTACATGCATATGCAAATATGCCATAATGAACCCCACTATTATGTATAACTATAATGCACCAATTGAAAAAAGAGAACAGTTGAAGATGTAGCTCAGCTCAGTGGTAAGTTTAGCAAGCCAGAGACCTGGGGTCCCACCCCTAGTACCCACAAGCATGCACAAACACTCTTCTTGACATTCCGGCAAGCAGAGAGTTAAAAAAAAAAAAAAGAAAAGGAAAGGAAAGAAAGAAAAAAAGAAAAGAAAAAATGTTTCCTTGAAAACTCTTTCAATTGATCCCCAGAATACCCCAGAAAAGCTCGGGCGTTGGTAGCTGATCCGTTTTTAAATCCGCTCATCTTTTTCCCAGGGCAGTGGGGTTCTCCGCACGCCCGGTGAACCGCAGAGGCCCGCAGAGCCTGGGCTGCAGGAATTGAGCTGAGACCCGGGAGCCCGGGCGGCGGCGGCGGGGCCGGCCGGGTGCAGCGGGGCGCGCAGAGGCTGGGAGCGCAGGGGACTCCCGGGGTGCGCGCCCGCGGCGTTGCGGCGCCAGGGTTCGAGCCACTCCCGCCGAGGGGGCGACCCGGGGGGACACGGTCTCCGGGCTGGCGGGCCGCGGGGCGGGGCGGGGCGCGGCGGGCGGGGGCGGGGACTACAATCCCCAGGCGCCCGGGCGCGGCTCGTGATCTGCGCCCGCGGCCTTAAGAAGCGCGGCCCGGGAGGCTCCGCCGCAGAACCGGCGGGCGCAGGCGGACGGGCCACCCTCCTTGCTGGCCAGGAGCGCGGGGGACCCGAGCCCAGGAGGAAGCAGAATCGCTGGGGTATGCAGCGGGGGAGGTGTGAATAGGACAGCCTCCCGGCCTGGGCAAGTGCCACCCCCACCGCGGGTTCTTTAGGGACCGCAGACAGGTCCCCGAGCTTCCAGGTCTCCAGATGATCCCTTAGCCCCTGAGCCGAAGGGACTCTAAGGATTGTGTGTGATACGCGCCCTCCATCTCCGTTTGAGGAAAACTGGCTGTTTCTGCTTTTTGTTCTTTTCAGTGTCTCTCTATATCTTCTTCTCCAAGTATTATTCTCAAGCTATCCTCCTTGGGCAGTGCTAGATTCTCCCTCTCCCCTTTTTAATATATTTTTCTCCTTTCTGTAGAAAATTTTGACTTGAGCAGCTTGAGTTTTTTGCATTCATTGCTGTTTTCTGTGGACACAGGCGTAAGATTTCAGTGTTTCAATGATTACATTGTAAATTACAGTAAGCCTTAGACTGGAGGACATTTTTACCATTTGCTCCTTTTTCAAATAATTTTTTTAAAGAGAGAGGGACAGTGAGAGAAAAAGAGAGGAAGAAAGAAAGAATCAATTTTATTTAGTTTTTCATGTGACCTTTGTTGCTCTGACTTCCTTGTGTTTGTGGTGCTGGGGTTTGAATCTGCGTACTTGCCGGGCAAGTGCTGTAACTGCTGAACCACCACTCCAGACCCTTACCTTTTGCTCTTGATTTAAAGAAAAAAACTGAAGAATTTGAAAATATAACATTCCTAAGTGTATTTTGAAACTTGAATTTTCAAAATATTGATCATTCTGTGTTAAAACTGCTCTTGTATCCCTTCTCTTTCTATAGGATTTAATAGTTCACAAAAATTCAACAAACTTTGTGCACTGCTGCCTGCAAAGACAAAGTTTTGAAGCTGTTCCTACCCCCAGGTGGCTTGCAGTCTAGGAGAGGAGGCAGAACTTCCCTGCTTCTAACTCTGTTGTGAGGTTTTTATGAAAAGCAGGTGTCAGGGGGAAATTCTGAGGGTTAAGAAATAATTTTCAGCCAGGTGAGGTGGTACATGCCTGTGAAGCGGCTTAGGAGGCTGAGGCAGGAGGATTGCAAGTTCAAAGCCAGCCTCCACAACTTAGCAAGATCCTGTCTCAAAATAAAATATAAAAAGGGCTGGGGATGTGGCTCAGTGGTTAAGCGCCCATGAGTTCAATCCCAGGTACCAAAAGAAAAATAAATAATTTTCAGCTGGGACGATCAGGGAACTCTCTGGCTTTTACAGTGAGTTTTAAATTTGGCTAAACTGAGGGAATTGCAGAAGGAGGACCTTGGGAACAAAGGCGAGTAGGCCAGGAGGAGCTGTTAGTACAGTTTGGCATTGCAGTATAGGGACAGGTCAGGGAGTTGGCAACAGAGATGTTGGTGTTCCTGGAGGATCAGTCTGGCAGCCCCTGTAGAGTGAAGGAGTGAGTGAGGATTAGGACAGTGGTCCCCAGTCCCTGTCCTGTTCTCCCTGAGCCCCTTGATTTGAATTTTTTGACTAAACTCCATTTAAGTGGCAGTTAGAGTTTTTCCAACAAAAGACATATAAAACTGCCAGTCAACTTCTGACCATCCCTAGAAGATCAGTTTTCCTAATTATGAAATAAATACGGCTCTGAGCAGAACCCAGAAGTCTGTTTCGCCTGAACCTGCTGGTAGTGTTTGATTTACGAGACTTTCAATGCTGACTTGAGCACTCAGCACCATTATGGCTTGAACCTTCTTGCTCTCCGAAGGGACCATCATTGGGCCTGGGGTTATGACCGCTGGTCTAGATAAGAGGTGACAAGGGGTAAGTCATGAGAAGGGCAGTAAAGGGGAGGAAGACCTGCCAGAGGAGCAGACAGCAAAATTGAAATGACTTAGTCCCTGAACAGACAGGAGAGGTGAGGAGATACTGGGAAGATGGTGCTAGGAAAGGAATAACACTTGCTGCCACCTTATGCCCGTCAGGCAAGACTTTGTGGAGGGCACTAACACGTACTAGCTATGTGCCTGGCACTGTTTTCAAGCATGTTACACAAATTCATTTAATGTTCTCAACAACCCTATGACACGATTATTATCCCCATTTAAGAGTAACTAAGCACAGACAGGTGAAGTAACAGGCCAAAGGTCACCCAGCTGTTAAGTGGTGGAGCCCAGCTGAAGACCCAGGAGGTTTAACTCCAGAGCTGGCCCTCTAACCCCTCTACTATAAGGAGCAGAGGAAGAAATCGTCTAAAGGACAAATGGCAGGTCCACTCTGAGTATTTTGAGTAAGATTCTTGTGGGAGTGCCAGATGAAGATAGATATCAGGCCCAATATGTCACTCATGTGATGCCTGACATCCTAGGCTCAGAGGCCAACTGCCCTACCCAACATAATAAAGGTGGTCACTTGAGGCCCAAGGGTTAGAAGAGCCCCATCTTGTGATTTCATGCCTTGTGCTTTCCCAGTGGGCCAGGTGATTACATTTCCAAGATGATTTTAGTCTCATGTTTCAACTAGGGAATGTCCGAGAAATCCTAGTGTCCTGTAGATCACAGCAGGCTCTCCTTCACTGCCTTTCATACAGAGGAGTGCTGCGGGCAGGGTTTCAGCTTAATGTCAGAGGCAGGTCTTTCTGGGAACACAGTTTGCAAGGAGAGGTATGTTGGCTTGTCATAGAAGCAGTTAGTGGTTCACCTGAGCCGGGATCCTTGGGGAGGAGAGAGAGAGTTGATGTAGCCTCTGGCTGGAAGTTTGCTGTCATATATGGAGGGATGAGGTTAGCAGTTATAAGGCGAGCAAACACAAGTTTGTCCAGGATGAAGTACTACGTTATCCAGGCCAGATCTCAGGGTAATGGCATTGGAGATGTCGGAACTATAGCACCGTACTCCCTAGAAGCCCACGTCTATATGATTGTCACAGAATACTATTTATTATCATTTATTTTCTTCTTTGATTTTGGACATTGCATTTGTGGCTTTTTATGACTTTATAGCTCAAAAAAATAATAGTGTGTCTGTAACTAGCAAGAGGCAGGGCTGCGAGCTGAACCTGGCAATCTCCTGGTGGAACCCAGGCTCTCAAGCAGTTGCCCAGTTGCGTCTCCTACACTCTGCCAATGGAGGGTCCCTTTGGCTGTGATGAGGGTGTGAGGTTGACTCAGCAGTGAGTGTCCCCTCCAGAAAGCCATCCTCCTGCTGTGGCCTGAGCACCTCGTTCATTCACCCATGTAGTTATCCCTTGGGAATAGGTGTCAAGCAGAGGGCTCAAGGCAGGGAAGGAAAGGGCAAATGACACATTCCCAGTCTTCCCGTGGAAGCAGTGGGGAGGAGAGAGGTGAATATGTGGTTGGTATATTTCACTAGAACTCGGAACCTTGGGAAAGACTGGTCAAATATAGGAATATGAAAGGAGAATTAGGCAAATCTAACTAAAGATAGCTATAGATCACACAGAAACCTTGAGAGTAAGTGCTGGGTTTAGGTGAGATACTAGTTTAAAAGAACAAAGACAGGGAGAAAGAAAACAGTATTTTTTTCTGAACATATTTCAATTTAAGTAACACAATTTTTTTCATCTGGTTTCTGTTTCTCCAACACTTAGTTGTGTATGTGGTGCTGGGGTTTGAACTCAGGTCCTTGCGCATGCCAGGCAAGCACTACAACCACTGAGCCACCGTTCCAGCCACTAATACAGTGTTTTTAAGAGAGAGGGATAGAGAAGAGAAAGAGAGAATTAATTTTATTTAGATTTTCATGTGGCTTTCATTGCTCCGAGATTTCATTGTGTACGTGGTGCTGGGGGTTTGAACTCGCGTCCTCGCACATGTTGGGCAAGTGCCGTAACCGCTGAGCCAGAGCTCCAGCCTACTAACATGATTCTTCATATGCTTTTCTTACCTGAGTTCAGTTGCAGTTTGTTTGGGTCTGCTGTTATTGACCCTGCCTCTTTGAGGTTCTGGATTGCCTCGGTCATCCATGTGGCTAAAGTCAGAGGCCTTGGAGACAGGATTTTCCCGAGCCCATCCTCTCCTTGACTTAAAGTTTCCTGCCCACTAGAAGTAAGCTCTAAAAGTTTACCTTCTTTCACTTGCTCTGTGCGTTTGTGTCTGGTAAGCATATCCTACAATTCTAAACTAGGAATGGACTTTGCCTGGGAGTTTGGTCATTCATTGACATTCCTTGAAGAAAGAGGAATGACACTGTGTGTTTTCCAGACGTTCCAGCAGCTCAATGGCCTCCCCAAAGAAGAAACTTCAGGGTCTCGTTGCTGCAACCATCACACCAATGACTGAGAATGGGTAAATATCATTTGGGGCCCAAAAGGGATCTGCTCTTATCCAACTGGAAAGGACAGAAGCCACCTAGAGCAGCAGTGACTTAGGGCCTGCACCTCTAGGGGTGCCCTTGCCAAATGGCAGCTTTTGTGAGCTGTGCCTCTCCTCCATCTCTGACCCCTGTCCTTAGAAGTCTGCATGATTCTACCAGACTGTTTAGGGAGGTGGGTGTAGCCCAGTGGTAGAATGCATGCTTGGCAAGGCAAGCACGAGGCCCTGGGTTCAAGCCCCAGCACTACCTAAAAAATAAGAAAAAAAAAAAAAAAAACGGGCAGCTCACAGACTTGGTAAATTCCATTCCTATGGAAGGTGGGAGGGATGGGTATGTTCACTGTCTCGTTTCAGTATTGATTAAATATTGGGAGTGGAGGGAGCAGAAGGAGCAGGAGGTGACAGCATATGATTGGGGCATAAGCACTCCCAAGCCAGCATTTTGTCTTCCAAATAAATATTGCAGCAGAGCCTCTGCTTGCATGATCAGATGATGGTCGTGTGCGTCGGGTGACCGTGCACAATATAAACTCCCAGAACCTCACCCCAACAAGAAGGGGATTCATCCACCTCCTGGACCTGAATGGCTTTGATCTGTCAGAGGTGGGAAGCCATCAAAACAGAATTTGGGCTGACTTGTTTAATCTTCTCCCTTCTTCCTCTGTAAGTAATAGACATCATAGAATTATGAGCATTAATGAGATAATCCACATAACAGTGCCTAACATGGGGACGTTAGTTTAAACTGTTATTATATATAAGACAAGGGGCAAGAGGAAGATGAGCTATTTAGCATACTTTTTTTTTTTTAGAGTGAGACAGTGAGAGAGAGAGAAAGAGAGAAACAATTTTTATTTAGTTTTTCATGTGCCTTTGTTGCTCGGAGACTTTGTTGTGTACGTGGTGCTGGGGTTTGAACTCGCATACTTGCGCATGCCAGGCAAGTGCTATAACTGCCGAGCCACCGAGCCACCGCTCCAGGCCCTAGCATACCTTTTTAAAAAGCCTTTCTCAAGTCAGGTGTGGTGGTGCATACTTATAATCCCAGTGGTTTGGGAAGCCAAGTCAGGAGGATCGCAAGTTCAAAAGTTCAAAGCCAGCCTCGGCAACTTAGTGAGACCCTGTCTCAAAATAAAAAATGAAAAGGGCTGGGGATGTGGCTCAGAGGTTAAGCACCCCTGGGTTCACTCCCTGGTACCAAAAAAAAAAAAAAACCCTTTCTCTCTGGTGTTCTCTTGCTGAATTTGTATGCCTTAACCTTACCCCTTTTAAGTAGAGGACATTTCTTACAACTTAGTATTCTCAGAGTTGGCCATATCACAGTTCTCCTTTAGATTATTGGATCCCAAGGTAAATACCTTCTAAGATACATATATATCTACACACAAAAAAAAAGAAAGAAAAGAAAAAAATCCATCCTTACAGGGCGTAATTTGCTGAGATTGGTGAATAACAGTGTTTTCCCCCTGTTACTTCTCCCTTTCCACAAGTTCTGAGAAAGACTGAAGTCAGCTGTTTCTCAATGCTTCAGCTTTTTGTGGGGCAGATAAAGAAGGCACATGACCGGGTGAGCAGGCAGAATTCACTTCCTGTTACCGAGCAAGAGCCTCTCTATAGCCCCAAACACTACATCTGGTCTGCGCTCCTTTAACCTGTAAGAAAAAAAAAAAAAAGATCTCGGTTAGCCTGGAAGTGGCTTCTTAAAACAGTCTGACTTGAGAATCTGGGCCTCCTGCAACTGTCAGTGTGTTCTTCCTCCCTATTCTGTTTCCCTGGAAGCCCAGATCCCATGTGGTAGAGATCAATGAAAGGACTCTGCTTTTCTGCATCTTTTCCCATTTCTCAAAATCTTCTGGCCCTGCTGCCTCCATTTCACCATTTCTTCTTCTTCTTTTTATCAAGTCTCCTCCTCTCTACTGGTAATCTCAATTTCCTGAAGTATAAAATCAAAATAAGAATGCATTCTTTGTTAGAACCTTTTTTTTTTTTTAAAGAGAGAGGGACAGTGAGAGAGACAGAGAAAGAGAGAAACAACTTTATTTAGTTTTGCACATGGCCTTAGTTGCTCTAACACTTAGTTGTGTACGTGGGGCTTTTTTTTTGAATCTGGGTCCTTGAGCTTGCCAGGCAGGCGCCAAAACCGCTGAGCCACCGCTCCTGCCCCTTGTTAGAACCTTTTAAAAGTTAAATAGTATATCTCAAGCCAGGCTCCATGACACATATCTATAATCCCAGCAACTCGGGAGACTGAGGCAGGAGGATAGTTTGAGGCCAGCCTCAGCAACTGAATGAGACCCTGCCTTGAGATAATAAAAAGCACTGGGGATGTGACTCTGTGATTAAGCTCCTCTAGGTCCAACTCCCAGGACCAGGAGGAAAAGAGATATCTGCCGCATTATCTCTAAGACCATTCTGACCCATTCTGATGTGTTGTGAATATCTTTAGTAAGCCTGTAAAGTACCTGTGACTCCAGTCCATTCTCCAGTCCTTTCCACCCATTGAGCTTCCTAGTAAATGAATCCGATGTCTCCTCTTTAGAAATCACTGTTGACCCCCTTTTGCTGAAGCCCTTCATTCGTAGACCAGCTGCTCCAATGTCAAATTCCAATGGGAATTTGGTAGTGTTACGCCCAAGTCTCGAGTCCCCAAAGACCACCAAGGAGCCGAATCTGATGCAAACACAGGAGGGTCGTTTAATGCAGGCTCGAGTCTGGGCTCTCTCCGTCACCTTCACGGCTACAGCGGGTTCAGAGAGAGCCCAGAGCCCTATACAGGGATACTTTTATAGGATTTCATGGCGAAGCGGGAAATTCAAACAAAGCAGAATACAGGATTGGTTGATCTTCTAACATATATGATATATTTCTATCAGCCATGGCACCCTTTGTCTCGGACTTCACCATGTATAGTTTGGTATGTTAGGAATTGGCTCGTCAGCTCCTGATTGGCTATTTATTTGCTAAGGGTCGGTTCATCTGGCGGTATGAAACGTGGTTCGTTGTTCTTTGTTCTCGGTAAACGAGAATTTAGGGCTACTTCAAGTACTATTCAAAAGTGAGGCCTCTAATGACTACAACACGATTACATTGCTGTACACTTTTTCAGCCGCAGTTGACTAAGCCCCTGCTCCACCCCGATCGCACTCTCCCGCTCTCTCTCACGCTCCCTCCCTGCTCCCGCTTGCTCCCTAAGCCTTGCAGAAGCCACCACTCACTCACTCTCCTTGGGAATACAGGACCTCAGACCCTCCCACCCACCACTGAACCAGAACCTACATTTTACCAGTGGTCCCAGATGATTCTTCAGCACTTTAAAAATCTGAGATGAACAGGTCTAAAGATCTCCCTGAGATGGCATGGGAAGTACTTCACAGTCTACCTTTTATTTCTACTGCTTCATGTGTGTTTCCCCAAGCACATCCTTTCTTCCCTTCCAGGCTCTGTGCCATTGCGAATCTGTTTCCTGTCTTTCTGGGTTACCACCCTCTCCTCTCCCTACGCTGCTGAAATATTTCTACTTACCCAGCAGAAACATTGCAGGGCCAGGCCTAGTGGTACACATCTGTAATCCCTGAGGCTTGGTAGGCTAAGGCAGGAGGATTGCAAATTCAAAGCTGGACTGGGCAGATTACCAAGGCCTTAAGCAGCTTAGTGAGACCCTGTCTCAAAATTAAAAAAAAAAAAGCGGGGAGTGGGGGTGTTGGGGATGTAGCTCATTGTTAAAGCACCCCGGGGCAAAGGAAATTTCTCCCTGCTCTCTGAAGGTTTCAATTCATGAAGGACCATGTGACGGAGGTCTAAATACCCTCTTAGTAGCGGGGATGAAGTGAGGGGCTGAAGATACTTCAAGAGGGAGAGTAAATTGTTTTTTGGGGAGAAATAAATGGGCCCAAAAAGTACACAATAATTCGTAAATGTTTTTTTTTTAATTTTCCTGGAAACTGGATGACCCTGAAGAACAGTCAGTCACTTGATTTGGATTTTGTTGTTTTGTTTTTGTTTAAGAGATTCATTTTTTTTTTCATCTGGGTTTTTGCTTTTCCAACACTTTTTTTGTGTATGTGGTGCTGGGGTTTGAACCCAGGCCCTCACACATGCCTGGCAAGCACTCTACCCCTGAGCCACCGCTCCAGCCCCACTCACTTGTGACAGTGTTTCAGTGTGGTGACATTCCTAGTCTTTCTTCCCCCATGTGAGTTTAATCTTCCCTGGTCATTAAGGTTCCAAGGAGGAGAAGACAGTGGCAATAAGGTTCCTTCTGGTAAAGGAGCATCAGTCTCCCACCTGGTGCCTGGGGAGAAGCAGGTCAGAAAGTCCTTTGTTCTCAGTGTGCTCCTGAGTTCCTCTGGTCTCCTTTAGTTCAGAGTGTTCAGCTTGCCAAAGCTGCATATGCTGGGCATCATTTTCTAAGCCTCAACACCATCCTTCAGTAATTCTTCTCTTCCCCTAAAAAGACTGAGTGGATCCTTCTCAGTTATCCCCTGGTGCCCTGTGCACACCCTGCTGCATAGCTTCAAAGTTACTTCCTGCTGTTTTGCCTTATTCAACGGGTATTCACCGAGTGCCAGGCAGCAGGTAAGGGCTGGGCATGCAGCTTATTTATCCTTATCTTCAGCATCTAGTGGAGTCGGGGTAAATATTATTTCATGAGTGAACATGCTTCAGGAATGACTAATGCTGATAGTCAGGAGAGAGGAAGAGAAGAGGCGCACGTCGGCCGAGTAAATCCCGTGTGTCTTCAAGCTGAGCATTTTCATTTACATGTTCCAGTGTAATCTCTCTTTTTATTTATATACATACATACATACATACACACACGTACCAGGGATTAAACCCAGGAGCTTTTAGCCACTGAGCCATATTGCCAACCCTTTTTAGTTTTTTATTTTGAGACAGTTGCTTAGGGCCTGGCTAAGTTGCTAAGGCTGGCTTGAAACTTGCAATCCTCCTACCTGAGCCTCCCAAGCTGCAGGGATTACAGGTGTGCACCACTGCACCCAGCTGTAGTGTAATCTTGACAACTCTGAGGGGAGCTGTATCTGTTTCTGAAATTGAAGAAACTACAAACTTTAGAAATGAAAAATTAGTATGCTTGCCCCAAGTCACGTAGCTGGAAAACTAGGTCCTTCTCTACTGTCCCACCCATCATTCAACCATCCTCTTTTTTTAGTTCTTCCCCCGCCCTCCCTTCTTCAGTGCTAGGATTTTGCACATGCTAGCCAAGTGCTCTACCCATGAACTACACCCTGAGGCTAGAAAAAAATTTTTTTTTATTTCCTTAGTTATTTCAAGAAGTCACCTTTTGAACTTGGAGGGGTGGCTCAGTGGTTATGGGGCTTGCCTGGCATGTGCGAGAACCCAAGTTCGAACCCCAGCACCACGTACACAACGAGGTGTCAGAGCAACGAAAGCCACATGAAAAACTAAATAAAACTGATTCTCTTTCTCTCTTACTAGCCCTGTCTCAAAAAAAAAAAAAGTAGTCACCTTTTCCTTTAGGACAAGTGTGCAGTCATTAGAACAAAAAGTCCATTTCACATTGGGAAAAATATCAAGAAGAAAATTGTATTTCTCCCTCAAATGCCCTTGGCAATATGATGGAAATCTTTATAATACCCTCTCATTTAAAAAAGCAAACCTGTTATCCCTGTCAGTGAAGGCCTGGCCAGCTGGAGTTGGAGTCACATCAATTATTGTCTTTTTAACTGCGTTTGGGAGACCAAGTGACCCGCCTCCCAGCACAGAGTGTCTTCAGCCTCCAGCAGAATGGAACAGTTTGGTCCCTGCATGCTTCTCAGCCCAAGAAGTTCTGAAGCAGCCAAATCATTCTTTTGCCAAGGGCACACATAACTTCTGTCTGCTCCTGGGTGCTGAGAGTTATGTATCAAAGCAAAAGAAAATGAAAAGTCCAGTTTTCTTTTCTAAAAAATCAATTTTGTTTAGTTTTTCATCTGGTTTTTGTTTTTCTGATGCTTAGCTGTGTATGTGGTGCTGGGGTTCAAACCCCAGGTCCTCATTTGTGCCAGGCAAGGGACCTAACCACTGAGCCGCTGCTCCAGCCCCGAAACTCCAGTTTTCTTGTATGGGTGCCCCTTCGTGCCAGTTGCACTGATTCTGTCTTGTCCAGGTGATGGTCTTTCACGGTGTGTCACCCACCAGAGACGGAACAAACACCAATAGGATTCCACTCTGAAAAGTCACGTCAGAAAAGCTGTCTTATCCTTGGGCCCTGAGAGAAAAGCTATAGCACCTGCATGCAGTTTCACACTCAGCCATTCTGGGCCTCAATTTGTAGCAAAAAATAATTTGATAGGTGCTCCTTCCTCTTATACAGTTTGGATAAACTCAGTGTCTGAGACTAGAATATAAATCAATTATGTTCATCCATAAAATGGAATGTTGTATAGCCAGGATAGTAACAGAATATCTAAAAATATGAGAGAATGCTCAATTTAGAATGCTAAGTGAAAATACTATAAAATGATTTATAATATGGCTATATTTATATAAGTAAAAAATACGTATTTGTGAATATAAAAATGTCAAGCTATAAACGGAATCTTCTCCAGGGAGATGCCGAGTAGGGTTTTTTTTTTCCTCCTTTTTTTTTTTTTAAACAACTTTATTTAGTTTTTCACATGGCCTTAGTTGCTCCAACACTCAGTTGTGTACATGGTGCTGGGGTTTGAACCCGTGTCCTCGCACTTGCCAGGCAAGCACTGAAACCACTGAGCCACTGCTCCAGCCCCTTTTTCCTCCTTTTTGATTGCATGTGCTTTTCCCAATAATCTATATAGCCTCTGTACTAGGGAGGGAAAGTTAAGTTCTTTTGTTTTTTTTAAAATATGGAGCCAGGCGTGGTGGCCCATACCTGTAATCCCAGTGACTCGGGAGGCTGAGGCAGGAGGATCTCAAGTTCAAGGTCAGCCTCAGTAACTTAGTGAGACCCTATCTCAAAGTATAAAGAAATGGCTGAGGTTGTGACTTAGTGGTAAAGTGCCCTGTGTTCAGTACCCAATACCACAGATCAGTCAGTTAGTCATGGACCTAAAGCAAACTGCATCCTTGGGAACTGAAAGACAGCAGCCTGGGGTTGGGAATGAGAATGACCACAGCAAGCATGGAATTTGGCTTGGGCCACTGTCCTCCAGATGGCCAGCAATAGGCACGTTCTCAGATTCACAGGATGAGAAGGGATATTGCAGCTTATCAGGTGCGCGGACGTGTGTTGCCTCACTTCCTTGAGCACCTTGCCCCAAATGCCCAGAGTTGGGAAGAATTGTCCATTCCCTCTGATGACTTCCTGACAGTTGATGAAAGACTCAGTGCCTTCAGCCATGAGTTTAGGCCTGGGTACCATAAGAAGGTAGTGTAGGGAGGGAGTACAGGGAAGGGAACAGAGTCCCCAAAGAGAATTATTACCCTAACCCTGCTGTTTGGGGCACCTCTGTGACAAATACAAAAACAGCCTGGGTGATTTCACTGGGTGTCCTTGTGACTGGAACTGCTGAGCACCTCTGCCAAGGGCTGCAAACTTGCTCCTGCTGAGTGAGGCGGAGATTTGAAAGGCCTGAGGTGGCCTTGGGAGCACCCACCCCACTGCTTTTTCCCAGCTGTGTGGAAATAGAGCCCTGGCATTATTAGGTACCCTGGCTTTACAAATAGTCATTTTTTTTATTTTTTTTATGTCCCAAGAAATTTTAACATTGTCTCAGAACACATTTGGAGGTCACCGCTTTTCAACTTGTGGTCTCTCTAATGACATTTGGTAATTGCCAAGGATATTTTCTTGGCAATTCTGCCACTGTCCCAAAAATTCAAATGTTAACCAGGCACAGTGGCACACACCTGCAATCCCAGCAGCTTGGGAGGCTGAGGCAGGAAGATCGCAAGTTCAAAGCCAGCCTCAGCAACTTAGCAACACCATGTCTCAACATAAAAAATAAAAAGGGCCGGGGATGTGGCTCAGTGCTCTGGGTTCAATCCCCACTACCGAAAAAAGAAAAGAAAATTCTAACATTGGTGCCATTCCTGCAGTTTGAGCATTTACAAGAAACAAGCTGGGCTTTCTACCTTCTCAAAGGGAGGGATAATGCATCACCCATTAGTATCCCTAACCTGAGGGAAGGTCAGGTGAAGGAGCCTGTCCCCCAGCAAGTTCGATGGGCTGGGGCAAGGAGGCTGTGTGAGTGTAGTGGAAGCCCAATCCACTCAGGCAAACACAGTATGAAGTTCACTAAGAAAAGAGACCTTGTGCTTCACATGCCAGCCTAGATCTGCCTGAGGGTTCAGCCAACTTCCTAGAAAGAGGAAGGGTAAGGCCAGGCACGTAGCAGCTCTCAAGAACGTTGAAAGAGGGACTGGAGTGGTGGCTCAGCAGTTACGGTGCTTGCCTGGCAAACCCCAGCACCACGTATGCAATAAAATGTTCGAGGAATGAAAGTCACACGAAAAACTAAATAAAATTGTTTCTCTCTCTCACTGTCCCTCTTAAAAAAAAAAAAAAGTTGAAAGAAGCAGGGTACCATGGTTCACACCTGTAATCCCAGCCACTCATGAGGCTGAGGCAGGAAGATCACAAATTCAAGGCAGCTTCAGCAATTTATCAAGGCCCTGAGCTCAAAATTTAAAAAAAGCAAAGGCACTGGGAGTGTAAATCGGTGGTGTAGCGCCCGGAGTTCAATCCCTAGCAGCAGGAGGGCAAACAAATGTTAGCGGGAAGGAGGACCACCAGGTTTTATCCTTGTTATTCTAGACCCAGTTCCTTGACCTTCCTGCCCAGCCTCCCCATTTGGGATTTACCAGCCCCTTTCTGAAACCCCAAGCACTCAATTTTTTACTCAGTCTTAGCTTTGGTTTTCCTGTTTTAATTAAGTACATGCACTGTCTGCTCTATTCAGTTAATGTCTAATAGTGATACTTCAAAGCACCGTACAGTAAGTACCCACAACGCCTCTCCTTTGACCAGCCTTGGCTGAGCACCCATACTGCATGAGGCACAGGCTAGAGCGGAAAGGGGTACTGTCAGGGCATCCTAGGGCACAAGCCAGCCCCATATGACCTTGGAACTGCCCTAAAGCAGTTTTCCTGAGGGAACAGGGTCCGCTCCACTGGCCACCTTTCCTTTGGGCTTCTCGTGGGCAGCGACAGCCTCTGCATTCTTCGCTTTAGTATCTTTCCCTTTAATCTGAGAGTCAGCTATTTTCCACTCAATCCCTTTCCTTTTTCCTTTGACAAATACCCTTTGATGTCTGATTCCTACGTGCTTCGGATTTTTGTTGTTGTTGTTCTTAAGGAATACAATAAGTAAAGATGGAAAGAATGTTAATAAAGCTGAAATTAAATTAGGATTTCCTGGCCCTGCAGAAGTACAAATGGCAGCCAGCTAGTACTTGGTGTTCCTGGCAACGTAACATTAACCCAGACTTGCCATAGTTTCCCTTTAGAGTCTTCTCCATGCTCCCCACCTGCACTTTGACCTGGGGACAGGCACTAATTGTTTGTGAGTCAGTTTATGGATTTTTAAATTAATATGATTTTATGGAAAAGGCTCTCTAAACACCTTAAGCATCAGATCCTTTACAAGGTCAGTTTTGCTAAGACTGCAAAGTGCAAGCCCATCACGCAGTGGTCTTGTGAAAATGCAGGCTCTGGCTGGGTAGGAACCTCTGTTTGGGATTCTGCTTTTTTTTTTTTTTTCCTGTTTTGGTGCTAGGGAGTGAATCAAGGGGCACTTAACCTCTGAGCAACATCCCCAGCCCTTTTTATATTTTATTTTGAGCCAGGGTCTCACTAAGTTGCTTAGGGCATCAACAGATTACAAGGCTGGCTTTGAACTCGCAATCCCCCTGCCTCAGCCTCCCAAGCTGCTGGGATTACAGGCCTGCACCAACCACCAGGCCTGGTCAGGATTCTGCATTTCTAACTTCCTCCACCGGGTGCCAGTGCTGCTGCTCCCAGACCTCGCTTTGAAAGGCAAAGAGACAGCAAATCCTCTCCAACTGTTAATCCTCTTCCAAACTTGCGATATGAATTGGCTTAAACCTTCATTTGTTGTCGCAAATATTAAGTGCTAAAATTCTTAAATTCTGAGATTGAATTTTCCTATCTTATAAGCCTAAGGAATGATTGTTCCCCTCCAGGTGAAAGATATTCTCATACCACCTTTGCCCAACATGACTCTTCCCAAAAGAGGACAAGCGAGGATTAGATGAACTATTTTTTGAATATTACTTGTTAGAATGGGGTACAGTGGTGCATGCCTGTAATTGCAGCAACTAGAGAGACTAAGGCAGGAGAATCCCAAGTTCAAAGCCAGCCTCAGCAACTTGGCAAGACCCTGGCTCAAAATAAAATATAAAAAGAGTTGGGGATGTGGTCAGTGGTTAAGCAGCCCTGGGTTCAATCCCTGGTACCAAAAATAAATATTACGTGTGATGAAGTTTAAATGTAAAGTCTCTGTTGATAACTAATAGTGTTGGGGGATTTTGTTTTGGTTTTTGCATGACTAGGAATGGAACCCAGGGCTTCGGGCTTGCCTGGCAAACTCTATACCCTGAACTATATCCCCAGCCCTTTTATTGTCATTTTTGAGACAGGGGCTCAATCTCCCAGACTGGCCTCCAACTTGCAATCCTCCTGCCATGGCCTCCCAAGTCAATGGGACTGTCGGCATGTGCCACCTAAAAGCATTTTGCTCATATAAATGAAACACATTTAGACGAGTGGAGAAATCACCAGATTCAGAAAAACCAAACCAAAACAAACAACCCAGGCATTACTCAGAGCAGGCTAAGAATTTCACAAATTCTGTGAAATGGGATTTTTAATAATTAGTATCAGAGCAGTTTAGAGACCTAGGAATGGATTGAACAATCATCTAAAAAGACTAAACAAGCATTCTTCCCCATTTTTCCCATGTCTTTTAGAGAAATCAACTTTTCAATAATTGGTCAGTATGTGGACTATCTGGTGAAAGAACAGGGGGTGAAGAACATTTTTGGTAAGTCGCCTTAAGATTTCTCTGTAGGCTTCTGACTCCACCCTCAGAAGGCAGATGTCATCAGGTCACTGACCAGGAGGTCCCTTGTCACAGGTTTTGGTGGAGCCTGGCTAAGCTAAGCCTAAGTTGTGAATTTGTGGGCTTGCCTACCTTAGATCTGCAGAGCCCTCGAGATGATCTCATTTGGTGGCGCCAGCTGATAAGGTGGTGCTCTTATCCCCTTTTAGAGGTGAAAATCTATGGCTCCCTTATACTCTTTTGATGAGGCTATTCGACTGAGAGGAGGGAGAATAGCAGCTGAGCCCTCTTAAGTCAAAACTAAACCCTCTCAGCTCTCTTAAGAATGGGCTTTGGGGGGCTGGAGCGGGGGCTCAGCAGTTTCAGCGCTTGCCTGGTAAGCACGAGGACCCGGGTTCAAACCCCAGCACCACATACACAAATGAGTGTTGGAGCAACTAAGGCCATGTGAAAAGCTATATAAAGTTGTTTCTCTCTTTCTCTGTCTCTCTTACCTTCCCTCTCTCTTAAAAAAAAAAAAAAAAAAGAATGGGCTTTGTTCTGTCTGCACCTGAGCTTTCAAATTATGAAAGCTCACAGGAATCACAGGAGCAGCATGTAGCCCTGTTTATTTCAGAGACAGTGAAGGTTTAAAAAAAGAAAAAACTCGAGCTTTCTTTTTTTAATATATAAAGAAGTTGTTATACAATCATAAGCGTGTATAAAGTATGAGCTTCATCTTAAACCACAGTTACGCCCACATTGCCTATACCCCAGTCTCTAGATTCTTCTATGTTACACCCCTATAAGAGATATAAATGTCCATATATGTGTATATATATATATTTATGTATATATATATGATTGTGAATTTTTCAGAATTAAATGATTGCATAAGTATTATATGACTTGGGGGAGGGTGGTAAAGAGTGTGCTACATTGTTGATTGTCTCCCTAGATCCCTCCCTATCTTTCCTCCCTCTCCCATCCCCCCTACCTCTCCCCTTCCCCACCTACTTGTCTGGTTTTCAAGCCTTTGCATGAGCTGCCTTTTGCATGGTGTTCCAGGCTCTCTGCACCTTGGCTGGGTTTTCATTGTGAGGGCCCTATACTTGGGCCCCGGAGGCATTTCAGGTTAAAACTTGTGCGGAAAATGTAACCCAAGGGGCTGGAGCGGTGGCTCAGCGGTTACAGCGCTTGCCTGGCATGCACAAGGATGCGAGTTCAAACACCAGCACCACATACACAACGAAGTCTTGGAGCAACAAAAAGCACATGAAAAACTTAAATAAAAATTGCTTCTTTCTTTCTCTCACTGTCCCCTCTTTCTTTAAAAAAAAAAAGTGACCTAAGACCTGGATTACAGAACCACTCAGTGTCCCCCTCAGAGGGCCCCAGGACTGCCCTGGAGGTGGGGATAGAGCAGGAGCATCCCTGGACCTGGGCACACCTGAAGTACCTCAAGTCCCCAAGGGAGGGATAGAATCATTGTTTCCTCCCCTCCCTGGCCAGCCCAGCTGGCCTCCCCTATTCTAGTCCAGAGCTCAGGTCTTGGAGAGCCAAAGAGTTGCCCTGCATACTGGTCTTTTTTTTTTTTTTTCAAAGAGAGAGAGACAGAGAAAGGGAGAAACAACTTTATTTAGTTTTTCACATGGCCTTAGTTGCTCCAACACTCAGTTGTGTACGTGGTGCTGGGGTTTGAACCCAGGTCCTCGTGCTTGCCAGGCAAGCACCGAAACCGCTGAGCCACCGCTCCAGCCCCTGCATACTGGTCTTGTGTCGCACACTACTGCATTGGCTGTTCCTCTGGTCGGTAAGAGATGTTTGGAAGGGTAAGAGGAAGGACTACAAGTTTTGGATTCACACAGCTCTGGATTCAAATTTAAATGATTTTGTGTTTCTGACCTCATGTTTTCTTCTATAAATGAGAAGAATTTCTATTTTGCTGGGCTATGAGAATAGAGAATATATGTGAGTGCTTGGTGCAGAAAACCTCATGATCCCTTGTGCTTCCTGCCAGACTGTAGACTGGTAGTTTGGGATCTGCGGTGTGCAAAAGCACCCGCATAAGTCACCCACCCGTATCTGCCAGTACTGGATGGAGTTGATTTTCCTGCCGTGTAAGCCCAGATAGAGAACTGGATGACGTATTTGGAGATCAGCCTAAAATGTGAGCAGTTATCTCTGTCTCCATTCAAAATATTTGCCATCTGTCTCTGATGACAGACAAGGACAGACTTGTAATTTCAAGTCTCAATCTTCCCACTACTCTGGGTAAAGCGAAGGAAGAAAAAGAGACAGAGCCTGACATGAAAATGGACCCGTGGCATTTCCCCTCGCAGCTCCATCCTTGGGTATTGCTGTGTCCCTCTCAGGCGGGGACTTCTGACCCTGCCTTGGGGTTGAGGAGCCAAAGGCCTGAGCTGGTCCCACTGACTGACTCTTTGTTTGGAACAGTGAATGGCACCACTGGAGAAGGCCTGTCCCTGAGTGTCTCTGAGCGTCGCCAGGTCGCAGAGGAGTGGGTGACACAAGGGAGGAACAAGTGAGTGGCTCCACCCAAATAAAGCACAGCACATTAGCCAGAGCTGAATTGGGTGCTACTCTTCCTCAGGGATGCAGCCTCCCCCCCTTCCGGTCAGAGGTCAGCTGGTGGAAGAGGAGCAAGGGCCCAGGACATCCTGCACCTCAGCCAGGGGCTCCTCCCTGTCTGTGTGGAAGGGCATCCAGGCTGCTTGGCCTACCTGGCTCCCAGGGGGAAGCTACCTCCTGTCCAGCTGCAAGGCCTGACCCCGCAGAACCACCTGTCCTTGACGTGAAGGGGGCAGAAGGGAAGGTGGTGGTGACTGACTGCTGGCCACCTAGTTCCTCCTCTGAACAGCTCACAGTCCTTCCCTTCCCAGGGAGGGAGCCTTTTGCCGGAGAGGGCCAGGGATGTGGCTCAGCTCAGTGCTAGGCAGGTATGAGGCCCTGGGTTCAATCACCAGCACTGCAAAAAGGGAAGAAACAAAACCTGCCAGTGAGGGCAAAACAGCCTGTCAGCCCTCCTTCGTCCATTCATTCATTCGTTCATTTTATTGTTGTTGTTGTTGTTGTTGTTGTTGTTATTATTATTATTATTATTATTATTAGGGGTACTGGGGATTGAGCCCGATGTTCAGAGCCCAGGGGTGCTTCACCACTGAGCCACATCCCCAGTCCTTTTTATTTTTTATTTTGAAACAGGGTCTCACTAAGTTGCTTAGGGCTTCACGAAGTTGCTTAGGGCTTCACGAAGTTGCTGAGGCTGACTTTGAACTTGCAATCCTCGTGCCTCAGCCTCCTGAGCTACTGGGATTGCAGGTGTGAGCCACCACGCCCAGCCCTTGCTCCATTTAAAAGTCTTATTAGTCTTTCAAAAAGCAAACTTACATCAGTTCCCAGCAAGGCCCCAGTTAGCCTAGGATCACTGCAGCAAGCCAGTGATCACTAGAGGATCCAAGGTGGTGTAAATGGGTGTGTGGCGTGTCTATCTCATGAGAAGGGCATGTGTTATTGAAAGTCCCTGGGAATACTCCTGGGTGACAGAATTCAGAGCTGAGCTTTGCTAATCCTGCCCCCAGAAGACCAGTCCCACTGTGGATGCTACCCCAGGGACACATGGAGCACTCCTAAAGATGAACATTGGGACTATTCGTGATTAGAATAAGTTCTCAAGTGTTGATTAATCAGTAATTAATTCTCAAAATTCTACTGCTTGACTCAACCTTAAATTTTATTCCTTGGACTTTTTTTTTAATTCCTCTAATTCTTATCTTTCTAATTTTCCCTATTTTTATAGCCTTTGAGAGTATTATTCACCACTGAGCTTCATCCGACTGCCTCAGACTTGCAATCCTTCTGCCTCAGCCTCCCAAGTTGCTGGGATTATATGTGTGCACTACAGCACTGGGCTCAAGGGCTGTTTTCTTTTCTTTTCTTTTCTTTTTTTTTTTCAGAGCTGAAGACCAAACATTCATGCTAGGCAAGGGCTCTGCCACTGAGCTAAATCCCCAACCCCCTCAAGGGCTGTTTTCTTAAGGCTGAACATTGATAACTGATGTCAATAGACACTTCCCCTTCCTCCCTCCCTCATTGTTGCTCTTAGTCCTCACAGTTCAAAGTTACTTATTTCTGGATGGTATATCACCCTTGAATAGCTGTAACTACCGTTTCTTTGGATGAGCTTCCTCTTTCAGTCTTGGGGATTGTTCTTTGGCAGAGAGGAAGCTGGGAGGTCAGAACCACTGTCCATCAAGTTAGTCTTCCTGGGTGTGCCAGGAGGATGGGGGATTAGCTCCTTCTTCCTTCAGCACTGAGACTGAGGTCAGCTTCCCTCTTCCTACAGGAGGCTGGTTCTTTTTTTCTATAGTTGGCCTCATTTTTTCACTTTCAATAAGAATCAGAAGTCTCTCTCTCTTTTTTTTTTTTTTCTTTCCCCTTTTAAAATCAATAGAAAATGTTCAGAAGGGGAATGAAACATTTCTTGGCCTCCTCAGCACTTGGCACGAGTCCTAGGGAGCCTCTGAACAGGGCTCTCCTTAGTCTACAGCTAAGTGCCGTGAAGCATCTCTTGGATAAAGATACAGTAAGATTACTCCACCAATTTGAGTTCTAGTCTTGAATTAATTAATTATAATTTTTTGCAGTCCTTGAGATTGAGCCCAGGGCCTTGCACATGCTAGGCAAGTGCTCTACCATTGAGCTATCCCCCAGTCCATAGTCCAGAACTTCATAATCCTCAGTTTTTCTTATCTGTAAAATGAGCACTAACCTTTCCTACCTCATAGTTTGTTGAAAGGATCAAGTATAGGGGAACAACTTTAAAACCCATTATTACCTTATGTGTTGATCAGCTTTCTGTCTCTGTGCCAAAACATCTGAGAAAATCAACTTAACAGACAAAAGATTTATTTTGGCTTACAGTTTTAGAGGTTTCAGTCCATTGTCACCTGGCTCTGTTGCTTCTGGGCCTGTGATGGAGCAGGACATTGTGGCCAAGAACTATGGTACACCTCATCCCAGACAGGAGACCAAGAGAGAAGAAGAGACTGGGGACAAGATATACCCTCCCTTGGGGATATATGATGTGTGCATTATGGAAGTGTAACAACAAACCCCTTCAATATGCAAAACTATAATGAAAAAAAAATCTTGCTTTAAAAAAATAAACTTTAAAAAAAAAGATATGCCCTCCTTTCCCAGGCACACCCCCAGCGACCCTCTTCTTCCAACAAGGCCCTGCCTCCTACAGACTCCACCATCTCCCAATAGTCTGGCTAGTCACTGAACCCATCAATGGACTAATCCTTTGACCAGGTCAGAGCCCTCATGATCCAATCACTTCCTGGAAGTCCCACCTCTGACCACTGCTACACTGAAGACCAAGTCTTTGTCACATGAGCTTCTGGAGACATTCCAGATCCAAGCTACAAAACCTCGAAGAAGATATTAGAAGCTGTTCTGCTCTTGGCACACCAAGCTCTTGGGTGTCCTGGATGCCAATCAAAAGTTCTCCTTTGTACCTACCTGGCAGAGCCTGTGTTGTTTACTCTAAGCCCTTTTCCCTATGCTTCTATTCTGTCCGTGATATCAGGCTCTTGACTAGGAAGGAGTTCTGTCTGGGCACAGTGGTGCATGCCTATAATCCCAGCAGCTCAAGAGGCTGAGGCAGGAGAACCGCAAGTTCAAAACCAGCCTCAGCAACTTAGCAAGGCCCTAAGCAATTACCAAGACTCTGTCTCAAGAGCTGGAATGGTGGCTCAGTGGTTACAGTGCTTGCCTGGAAGGTGTGTGAACCCAGGTTTGAACCCCAGCACCACAAACAACTAAGTGTAGGAGCAATGAAAGCCAAATGAAAAACTAAATAAAATTGGTTCTCTCTCTTTCTCTGCCCTTCCTCCCTTCCCTCTCTCTGTTTCTCTTTATAAAAAATTAAAAAATAAAAAGGGCTGGGGATGTGGCTCAGTGATTAAGCACCCCTGGGTTCAATCCCTGGTACCAAATTAAAAAAAAAAAAAAACCTATGAATAGTGGCCAACTTATTCACTAATTGAAGACGGACTATGCATTTTTGCCTAGTTTTTATAAACACTAATATCTCTAAGTTAACAGTGCTTATATTTTATAATGCTTTAACAACCTTTTGATTTTATTGATTTTTATATAAAATATTTTTCATTTTGGGAAAAAAAGATGGCCATAAGCCCTTTTAATTAGGCTAATTTAAAATAGATCCCTGTAGACTGTAGTAGTGTTGAGATTGGGATGAGTCAGGCATTAACAGCTAAAACTAGCCCACACCAGGGTGGTGCAGCCGTCTCTATTCATCTGAACTTCAGTTGATTCATTAGTGATTTCTCCTTTGCAGATTGGACCAGATAGTGATTCATGTAGGAGCACTGAGCTTGAAGGAGTCCCAAGAACTGGTATGTATGCAGATCCACCTGGGGGAGCCCACTGGAGGCTCCCCATCTTTATGGTGAAATTAATTTCAGTTCCATATGGGGTACATGATGGGTGCTGTGCTGGAGGAGTTAGGTGTGCACCTCAGGAAGCCACCATCCAGAAGCAGGCTCTGTGCCATATAAAGATTGTAGCTCCAGGGGATTACTACTGTAAGACATAAGACACAGGGACCTCCCTCCAAGCTAAGTTTGCAGGAAAGGAGCAGAGCTTGAGCCAGGTCCAGGGTTCTCTAGGAAGCAGAAGGTGAGGCTATCTGCTGGACACCCCAGGGTATGGGAAATAGGGTAAAGGTGTGAAGAGTGGCCACTGATTTGCTGCCGTGGAGAATGGGGGGAAGGGAAAGCAGAATTATTCGGAATTGTGCTTGTAAGTCATAAATGTATCAGATACCACTCAGGAGTGGTGAGAATTGTTCTCGAAGAACACTCTTCAGCTAGAACATAGAAACAAGGATGGGAAAATCAGCTTAGGGATTAGCAGGTCAAATGGAATAGCAGACAAGGGAGGAAGGAGTTGAAGTTTGCTGGCAGAAAAGCAGATGATGGTGCTTTTGAGGCCTGAGTGAATTGGTTAAGAAAAGAAAGCACCGAGATGCTTAAAATTGTTTACCAGAAGAGCCAGAGTTTGCACTGCTACAAATTAACCATATTTCCAGAACAGTACTCTAACTCCAAAGATTACCATGACTTTTTTCTTTTTGAACTTTCAGAGAGACAATCAATTTTGTTTATTTTTTCACCTGGTTTTTGTTTTTCTGACACTTAGTTGCGTATGTGGTGCTAGGGTTGAACCTGGGTCCTCATGCATGCCAGGCAAGCACTATAACCACTGAGCTACTATTCCAGCCCCCAATTTCATCTTGATATGTTCTGTTTGATTGCTTTTCCTACTATCTGGATTTAGAAGTGAGATGTGTAATATGTACTTGCAAAATTGTAGTTCAAAGCTCTTAGGCAAGCCACAGGGAAGATATGTAACTCGAGTTATTAAGCCTGGAATCGGAACTTGGAGAGTTGATTTATTCTTCTCATACTTTATTGTTTCCTCTTCTTACACAAGGTCCTTCAACTAAGGTAGCATAGTGTAAGGAATCTTCCCTTTTTTCTCTTTCCAGTTGCTTTCTTTACCACTGTGTAATATACATTTTAAAATATTGTCATCTAGGCTTGGTGGTGCACACCAGTAATCCAAGCATCTTGGGAGACTGAGGCAGGAGGATCTCAAGTTTGAAGCCAGATTGGGCAACCTAGCAAGAACCTATCAAGGGCTGGAGTGGTGGCTCAGGGGTTGGAGCATCTGCCTGGCATGTGCTAGGACCTAGGTTCAAACCCCAGCAAACATACACAAGTAAATGTTGGAGAGACAAAAGCCAGATGAAAACTAAAATTAATTCTTTCTGTCTCTCCTCACTCTCTCCCTCTCTCTATCTCTACCTATCTCAAAATTAAAAAATGAAAAAGTGCTGGGGTTATAGCTCAGTAGTAAAGCCCCCCCTTGATTCAATCCCCAGTACCAAGTAAATAAAATAAAATGTCAAGACATGGAAGATGGGGGGTAGAAATATGGTTCAGAGGTAGAGTGCTTGCCTGGCACCACAAAAAGAAGAGGAAAAAAAAAGACATGAAAGACAGTGTCATCCACAGGGCTGAACACTAAAATAGCATAGGGATAATCTTGGAGATAATCCTCTGGTATTGAAATAATCTCCTGTTCCTGGAGAGTCTTGCCAAGGAGGCAGTGGCATTGGTCTCTGCTTAGCCCTAACTCCCTGCTGGATGGTGCTGGAATCGGCACTGCCATGTCCTCCCTCCTGGCTCTTTCCTTTTTCTGTGCTTTCTGGACAGGTTAACCTTCTACTCTTTCCCTAAACAGCGTACAAACAAATGATTCAAATGCATCACATTCTGAGCCTGTGTTAATGAAATTGTACCCAATGTCCTGATTGACCTTTGAACTATACCCTAAGCTTCTCTTTCTAACTCCCTAATAACTTCTGCAGCAAGTTAATTATTCCTGCAAGATACGTACATTACAAGTTCAAGTCTCCAGGAGAAGCCCTTTGCCTCTCTGGTAGTGAAACGGGTTCTGAAGCGATTAGCAAGCATTTATTGAGTCCCTGTTAGATGCCCAGCACCAGGATTGACCTGGACACAGGGGCAAACATAATCAAGGGACTCCCGTGCTGGTTGGAGCAGTCACCATCCACAGCTGTCTTACAATGTGGTATGTTTAGGTACTCTACTTGAGATAGGTTACAAATGGTACAAAGGCCCGGGGAGGGAAATTTGAGAAAGCTTTCAAAGTGTGGTGCAAGGTCTCCTTTGGGGTGTGTATAATCTTTCTTTTTTAACCTTTCTCAACTGCACTCTGAATGTGTAATATAAATTTTAAACTGTGACTGCCATGCCATTAGATGGGAAAGATAATATGATTTAGTAGGCTGAACAGTAGAAATTACATCTCCAAGTTTCTCTGTTAATACTTAAAGCTTATTATAATGGACCACTTATGTCTCCTCAGCAAGGTGTTTCATGCTGACAAAGTCCAGAAAAATGTAAGAATAAGTGCATGGCTTACCTTCACCAGAGATATCTACTTGCATTCTGGGATTTTCCTGGCAGTGATAATTATCGTTAAATTTGGCCAATATTTCCACACTCTAACAGTGCATGAGTTGGCAGATCTGAAAGGTTTGTTGCTGAACTCTAGCATCTAAGCTGTAGGTGACTGCAATAAATCACTGACTCTAGAATGGTCTTTTCTTTTGTTGCAAAGGCCCAACACGCAGCAGAAATCGGAGCTGATGGCATTGCTGTCATTGCGCCTTTCTTTTTCAAGCCATGGAACAAAGGTAAGTGGATGGTTCTAGGTGCACGGAGCCTCACACTGTCTGCCGTTGCTTCCGTTCAGAATGACTGTGTGTAACTCATGAAGCTCACGTCCTACAAGCTGGAGGCGTGAATTTGCAATGGTACAGTGCTTCCCTGGAATATTCGCTCCCACTAGATCCACAGCAGAGATTGAATTAAAGTCCTTCATTTGACCAAGTCATCAGACTGAGTCATGTACTGAGCACCAGCTGATACTAAGTTGGCGTCAGGTGTCCACTCCTGGTTTAGACAGTTGCCAAGAGTATCAAACGTGGGACTATTTTTTTTTCTCAAAAGAGAGAGATATAAGTGATGGGGATTTTGAAACTACACATCCCATTCAGAGTTGATGGATTGTGATGAATTTGAAAAGAAATTTCACAGAAATGTACATTGCCCTCCAAAACATTGAAGTATTACTATCTTCTTTTCCATTGATTTCTCTGTGGAAACAAGTCTGCCAAGCCTTCTCATTCTTATTGATTAGCAATAAAAGAAATACAAACTTTAGCTGGGTACAGTGGCGACTGCCTGTAGTCCCAGTGGCTGAGAAGGCTGAGGTATGAGAACTGCAAGTCCAAAGCCAGCCTCAAACCTCAGCAACTTAGCGAGACCTTTTCTCAAAATAAAAAATTTTAAAATGGGTGGGGGGGCTTTGGATATAGCTCAGTGGCTAAGTAACTCTAGGTTTAATCCCCAATACCACAAAAAAAATTTTAAATGGGTAAAAATGGCTGTTATTTGTATATATGATTAAATAAATCCATGACTAGATTATAATAGTTCAAATATTTCCTATTGTTGGTAGAGAGAAAATAAGTTGTTACTGTAGATAAGTAACCTAAATATTGCTAATTTAGGAATGTAGGATGAGCATTTTTTGGTCTGGGATTGTAGCTCATTGGTGGATCACTTGCCTAACGCGTGAGACGCTGGGTTCATTCCCTAGTAGTGAAAAATTTAAGCCGGTTGTGTTGGCGCTCACCTATAATCCCAAGTGACTTCAGAGGCTGAGGCAAGAGGATTGCACATTCAAGGCCATTCTCAGCAATGTAGTGAGACCCTGTCTCTCAAAATACAAAACAAAAAAGACAGGTATGTGGTTCAGCGGTGAAAACACTAAAAATTTAAAAAAAAAAATTAAGTGGTAAGGATATAGCTCAACCGCAAAGCACCTGTGGGTTCAATCCCCAGTACCAAAAACTTTAAAATGAAAAAAATAATGAATAATTTTAAAGTTTTTTCACATAATTTTACAAAGTTTTGCAAGAGCAGATTTACTAAAAGGGAAAATAATGAATTATATGTAAAAACCTTGTCTGAAGTATTTTTCACAGACTGAATACATTGTCCAAGTATAGTTTCCACAGTATTCAGGGGAAGAACATAAGAGTCTCTCTCCCAAGCTGGGCATTGTGGCACCCACCTGTAATCCCAATGATTTAGGAGGTCAAGGCAGGAGGATGGCAAGTTCAAGGACAGCCTCAGCTCAAAATACAAAATAAAAAAGACAGGGATGTAGGTCAGTGGTAAAAGCACCCCTCAGTTCAATCCCTAGTACCAGAAGGAAAATAATGCTCTCTCCTACTATTTGGGGGGCATCAAATAGTTCTTATCAGTTGCTTATCAATTGCATTGGATTCATTTGTCATTATAGCATTAGTTTGTATTAGATCAGTGGAAGCTCACTTTTCATGATGCAGTGAACTTTTTTTTTTTTTAATTAAAGAGAGAGGGACAGTGAGAGAGACAGAGAAAGAAAGAAACAACTTTATTGAGTTTTTCACATGGCCTTATTTGCTCCAACACTTAGTTGTGTACGTGGAGCTGGGGTTTGAACCCGGGTCCTCGTGCTTGCCAGGCAAGCGCCGAAACTGCTTAGCCACTGCTCCAGCCCCATGATGCAGTGAACTTGAGTGCCTTCTTGTGATTTGTGGATTCCCCCCAAAAGTAGAAAGAACCAAACCCTGGTCAAGTGTTTGTGAAGTATGCCATCTCTCTTTTATTTATTTTTAATTATTATTATTTTTTGGTAATGGGGATTAACCCAGGGGTGCTCTACTACTGAGCCACATTCCCAGCCTTTTTACTTTTGATCTGTGATTCTCCCGCCTCGGCCTCCTGAGTAGCTGAGATCACCCGGTGTGTGCCACCACACCTGGCAGCCACACTCCTAACTTCCCTCTTGAAGCAGATGATGTTTATCCTTTTGTCGTAGTAGTTTCTCAGTCACACCTGTATTATTCTGATGCTGGTGCATGGGCCATGTTGATTATTGCCACACTTAGCCCAACTGGGATAAGAGGACGATAGTCCTCCCTGCTGGACTTCTGATCTTTGTAAGAGTTTGTCTTTTCCATCTCTTAAAGCTTGGGAAAGTTTGCACTAATATTTTACTCTTTGGTGTGTGTATGATGCATGCACACTGGGGATTAACCCCAGGGTCTAGGGTGTTGACCATGCTAGGCATATACTCTACCACTGAGCTACACCTCCAGGCCCAATTTTTTTAAATAGTTTTTTAGTATTGTAGGAAAATAATCATCTTATTTTGGCCCTTCTGCAGAGAGGAAGCTAAAGCTTCAAATGAAGTGAGTTGTAGAGATGGTGCAGTAGCAATATCAGGGATGGTAAGAGCGGTCAGGACTCTCAGCTTCTGTGAAGCATGGCTGCATTGATCAGATGATGCATTATTTTCCAGGGGAAAGCCACTGTTTTACACTTGTTCACACCATGACCTTTCCCCCTGTTCTTTCAGATGTCCTGATTGATTTTCTAAAAGAGGTGGCTGCTGCCGCCCCTACATTGCCATTTTATTACTATCACATTCCTGCCCTGACGGGGGTAAAGAGTAAGTACCAGTTCGGTTCTCTTGACACTTCCTCTACCTCTCAACCTTACCCTGTTTCACAAAGAAACCCCCACCCTACTGCACAAACACCCGCCACTGAGGAGGCAGTTCCAGCTGCTCCAAAGTGATTTGCTCTACTGTCCCATCCCAGCCCTTAGCTGTCATTCGCAAGTTCTTAGGTATGAAAGAATTGACCCCCAGCCCCTTGCAGCAAGCACGCACCTTCCTGCTAATGTGGGAAGACCGTGAGCCCCATGAGGGCAGGACTTGGTCCTACTGCATTCCCAGTGCCTGCCCCAGAGCAAAGTACTGTACTCTCTTCTGGCTTTATTTCCAACTTTCATTTCTCCAGTGAGGACTTTTACAATTAGATGAAATTCATTAGGAGATGACTTTCTAAATTCCCTTGTTTTCTGAATTCCATAAAAGAAAAAAATGAAATATAAATATTCTGAGGGGAAAGAAAACCATTTTCCTACTCTACTTATAACACTTACCACTCAATACAAAACATGTCACCTCTGGTCACCAACATGGAATGTGTGGGGAATTTCTCCATACCAACAACCAGTTCTCCCCTGGAGACTAACTGGGTGTCCAGTAGTTGACCTAAATTCTGACTCTGTCTACCTCAAGTTAGCACCAGATCCTGTGGGTTAAGGGCTCAGTCCCATGACTGTCCCCACTTCAGATCCCAGTTTCAGGTCCCAGCTTATGACCTGGGATTCTGGCCAAGTGGCAATAAGTCATGGTTCCTGAGGGGGATTAATTTGCTAGAGCAATGCACAGAATGCAAGGAAACACTTTACCTACTCTTACTACTTACCATAAAGGGAATTACAGAGGCTGGAGCAGTGGCTCAGCAGTTACAGCACTTGACTTGCATGCACGAGTACGTGGGTTCAAATCCCAGTACCACATACACAAAGAAGTGTCCGAGCAACAAAAGTCCATGAAAAACTAAATAAAATTGATTCAGTCTTTCTCTCTCTCTCTCTCT
>PVKS010014537.1:0-48120 GCA_004027875.1 Aplodontia rufa | reverse complement strand
TTTTTTTTCCTATACAAATTGGGCAATCAGATATCTTTCTTTTTCTGTAGTTTAAAAAGTTTTAATTATTTATTTTTCAACATATAAAAAAAAAGAATCAGAAAACAAGAATATTACAATATAAAACTGTTAAATATATCCACCATACGCAAAAGACCCAAGAACTAATAAATTTGTATTGCATGTTTGGAGAAAAAGCAATAAATGGAGACTTCAATGATTTGGGAGTTCAGACTACAGGTTCTTTTTTTGCTTTGGAATATCTTACTGATTTCTCTGAACTCAAAACCTTTATATATTATAATATAAGCAATATTTAAATTAATGTATAAAATCGTATTTTCAAGAAGTACCTGGAGAAGGAACACAGTTTTGGGGATTTAGAATTAAGTTAGATAAGACTGTTCTCATGGTATTACACTATTTAAAATCATATTAAGATAAGAGATATTGATATCCTGGACTGGCTATATTCTCCTGACTGAAAATATTAACATATCTAAAACTGACATATTCATGCCAACATGGGGTTGGGAGAGAAAGTGTTCAAACTCACAAGCCTAGAAAAGATGTAGAAAGAACTGTTTTTCATCTTATGAAAGCACTTTGAAGAAAATAATGTCCCAAGGACAAATAACTATCCTTGCCCTGAGTTCTGACTTGCCACATAAACCTCTAACTCACTTCCAGTGGCAAACATTCTACTTATAAAATGAGTATTTAGATTTTAGAATGAAAATACTAGCTGTGGTACAGAGATTTTGGAAATTAAGATAGGGAGCAAAGTCAGTACAGGGGGGAAGAAGTCAACAACTGGAAGGACGGGGATTGCAGTGATCTAGAGAAGAAGCAAGTAGCTTGATTTATAGAATCTACATGTGAGAACTCTTAAAATGATAGACTCCTCAGGACCTGATGGCTAAAGGGATGAGGGTGGCAAAGAAGAATGAGTAGTCAGGCATATTGCTCATTGTCAGGTTTGTTTGAACCAAGCAAACATATTTTGGTTTGCTTGGGGTTGTTTGAAGCATTTGGTGTATTCCACAAATAAAGGAACACAGCAGAAGGAACTGAGTTAGGAGAAATAATGACACAATTTAAGGTCCCGGTACATAATTACATGACAATGTCTCTCTGCCTAGTGGATAGATAAATATGTCCGAAATATAGGATAGGTTTCCACATTACACATGTGCAACTCAGAATGAACAGAATGTCAATATTAATTAAAGTGTAGAAAACAACACAGACAAAATCAGCTCAGAAAGCCTGGATAGATGATTAAAAGCAAGGCTCATGAAAAGCTAAATTCTACACACAAAAGGGAATGAAAAACAATACGGAGAGTAGTTAGAGAAACATTTGTAAAAAATGGCATAAGATAACACATGGAAAAAAGTATATTAGCACAAAAGTCAGTGCATTTTAAATATAAGGAGAGTAGGCTGAATGATGTGATGAAGAGTTTGTGGAATTATTGTAGTTAGTATTGAAAGAGATGAGGAAGAAGTCACAGAGAACGGGGACATCCCTTTCCAACAGTTTGACAATAACACAATGGACATGAGGAGAAAGTTTCCTCAGTTGCTTGAAACTCTTTGCTTGCATGTGGGAAACATGCCTAAACATATTGAAATTCTTCTGGAATTATTCAGCAGCCTAAGTAAATTTAAAAAGGCAGGAAGAACAAAAGTAACTGATATAATGAATTCTCCAAGAAGTAGAGAACGCAAAGCACTTGAGATCTAGAGTAAAGTACAGAATTAGCCACAGATGGCAAGTGTGAAGACTTTACTTAAGAGAAAGGAAGGGAGAAATCTGAGCACAGTTATGGGCAGACTTGCTAATTTGGTAGCCAGATATTGAAAAAAGCCCATAATTTTTATTACTTCTGTGAGTAAGAAGGTGAGGTCATGAACTGCAGGAGAAAGAAGTGTCTTAGTGATACATTGGAGAAAAAAAGTCAACTTTTATAAAACCTGATTTAGTTAACAATAGAGACATGATTAGGGAAAGACAGGTACATGCCTTAAAAACTAGAGTGATGGTCACAGCTGAGGCTAAGAACGTACAGAGATATTAATTTGAGAAGTTGTAAGGTTTTCTGCAAAAATGCTTAGCAGAACTGATGCAGCTTACACCCACATTTCTTAGAGCCACACCAGAGGGAGGATCATCTGTCACTAAGTTGACTATCAACAATTTTTTTCTTTCTTTTCTGGGCTGAGGACCAAACTCATGGCCTTGTGAGTGCGAGGCAAGCGCTCAGCCACTGAGCTAAATCCCCAAACCCTAGACTAACAGCATTTGAGACCTCAGATAGTTTCATGTGAGTCTGTGCCCCATTCTTTCAAACATGCAATGCTGAATTGCGTAAGGCATAATCAACCTCATTCAATAAAATTTACCATCCAGTAATCTTTCTAAAAACAGTACAGAAGATACCATGTAACCCTCAGTATTAAAAAGATTAAATATATGAGTATCAGTTTTAGGTGTTGATACAGACTCTGAAGGAGAATTCCATTTTTTCTGAATAAAGATTCTAATGACTAAATTTCACTTAACAATGGTTTAAATTCAAACAATTTGTGAATGAACTCTTGACATTCTCTATTATTGTAGAAAATTCTGTTTGTATCACATCATTCTTGTTAAGAGGGAAAAAATGAGTTCCCTAGGTATTGCATTAGATAACATTATAATTTTCTCCATGAGAGTGTTGGACATGCCACTGTGTTTATTAAGAAAAGAAACAGAAATTAAATCATAACTGTAATGGAAAGGCAAAAGATTTGTGGCACCCTACTCAAGACTTCATGTTGTACTAAATGGAATTTGCATTTCAAAAAAAGGTATCATGGGGTTATGGTGACACCCTGAGTCTCGCTTAAAATGCTCTATTTTGAAATGTCATGAAGCATATACAAACAACAACAAAAAGGTATAATTTAAGCAGATTGACTGAATTAAACTCCCAGTATTTTAGTCACATTTTTTGATCAGCTCAACAGGAGGTTATTAGAAAAACAGAAAAGTGTATATTAATTAACAATGGATGTCTGAATTATAACTGAGCCCTTGCTGATTCATAGAAATCTGGTCAAGTGCATCATCATGGAAAATAAACATCTAGAGTTCTCATCTTAATTTGGATTGAGAGAAGATTCAATATATGGTAATATTTAATAATTTGCATAAATAGTTTGCACATTTTTGAGCTGATGATCATTAAAAAGATCATCTTTCAATCTTTTTCACCAAAATTGCTATAGTGAGTAGAGCAAAATTTGAAATCTCAGGCCAGAATAAGCAATGAGGTTCATTGAGGTTCTATGTTTTGTTTTTAAAAATGTAAATGCTGCTTTTAATTCCATAGTATTTTGGGTTATAGTCTTTGGAAGAAAACAACATTAACTGACTAATGAATATAACATGCTGTATCAATCCTACAGTTTTCTTAACTTCCAGACCCCAATACTAAATTCTTGTTAGCTCATGTATCCAGATTTGAGATGAATGGGAAGGAGAATTGAAAAAAGTTGTTTATTCTGGCATTTCATTTTCCCAAAGCCTTGAAATATGTGTATCTAATACCTAAGACACTTCCTGAGAGTAAATTAAATACTAAAAAGCTGAACTTTGTCATGACTTAAGATACATATATACAGGATCAAATATTTCAACTACCAAGTTATTTTACCAGAACTTATCTAGCACCAAAAAAGCCAACCAAAAGTTAGAAGTATGAGTGAGACACTTGTAAATAATTGAATTAAAGGCTCTTGAATTTTTTTATTTAGTCTATAAGATTAAACATTAGTAGATTTTAGATTTGAAATATACTTCAAAGTTTCCAGTTTGGCCAGCATATGATAAATAAAATGGAATAGCAGAATAGAAAACTAGTAAGTAAAATGGAATCATTCTCTTATGACCCTTACTGTCAAGTGGAGTAGGTTCTGTTACCAGGGAATCTTGAGTAATGACAGTTATATTTAAATAAGGTGAACTCAGCAGCAGTGAATAGTATGTATTGGAAACCAGTTAGGTGGTATTAAGAAAGTCAGGCAAGAACCAATGGGAGAATGAGCTAGGCTAGTTGCAGTGACTCAAATGGAGAATAGAAGTTCTTCAGCGGAGGGACATAATTAACATTCCAAAGTCTTTGAACATGGCTGTAAATGCGATGGGGCTGCCAGACTGTCCACAATGATTCTTGTTCCTAAAATGATCAAGTACAAAATGAGTGTGAGGACTGGACATGTGGCTCAGAGGTAGAGCACATGCCTAGCATGGGTGAATAGCTAAATTAAATCCCCAGAACCACACACACATATGCAAAAGCAAGTGTGAGGAGCTAACCAGAGTTAGAAACAAACATAGTGTTTAATATTTTATTGCTTTCTATAATACATTGTAGATTCTAAAGGAAACTAATATTTCTTCTGAAAATAACAATCATTTTGGAGATGGCAATATTATCTTATCATAAATACCCGATCTAATATTAAGAAAGTAGAAAATATTTTTCCTTGAGCAACCAAACATTTACAGAAGTAAATGTTTTAGATAGATTTAAACAATATAAATGCTGAGTGCATTTCAAATTCCTTGTACCATGAGACAGTATCGAATACCACTGATGTTGATTGTGTTCCTAATATTCTGAAATAAAGGCTTTTGAGAAACTTTTGTAAGCAAGTCAGAAGAAATTTTATATTTAAATAGCATACTCAACAACATGAAGATAAGAACTGCATAATTTTTGATCATTTAAAGCTTCAGCACACAATTTCTTTGCTTTCATTAATTATTAATTCAAAATAATAAAAATTACTGCTTTTACTGTGATGATTTACAACTTAAAAGTTGTTATCTGTTGGAAAACGGTCTTCAGATAGCTGGAAAATAATACACGACTGACAAAATTGAAAATCGTCTCTCAGAATCACAAAAACTATAGATTATTTCCTAAACAATATGGTAAGAAGGAAAGCTGGGGCACAACCTACGTACCAAGGGTTCTTCTTGTCTTTTAAAGTTAGGCAAGTGATGTGGATATAAAATACGGAAAATCCTACTGCAGTAATGACCATAGGGGCAATGTTCTCTTTTCTTTACGTATCTCTATTGCTGTACCAGCATGTAGTCTGAAAACACACCCAATAAACCCTTGCATTGAGGTTGTCTTTGTCATACACAGATTGCAATTATATTCTCTCTGGAAATGATCTGGATTCTGCTTATTTAGGACAGGCTGCTATGTAATAGAACTAGAAATAATAAAATCATCTTTTTGTCTGATCCTCTGCCTCTAGCAGATGCTGTGTATTCTACACAGCACCTTAAATTCCACTCTTTCATAGATGGGCACACATAAAAACACCTTACCTCTGTCACAGTTCTCTTCATCACTGCCATCCACACAGTCCTGAGTTCCATCACACAGCCATCTAATTGGAATACAGTGGGCTTTATTTTTGCATCGAAACTGATCTTCCTTACATTCAGTCACACAATCCATCTGTTCAAATACAAATGGGCACTGTAGTTTTCATTAATGATAATGATACAATCACAGGCACAATAAGCAGGCAGCTTATAATACCAGAGATTTATTGCAGATTGGGATTTATTTTATTTAAGCTTAATGAATATAACCTCTACAAATGACAATAGGCTTTAGTATACAGACAGTATGAAGATCTGGGTATTTACTGAAATGATTGCATTCAGTTTATCTGGCTAATATTTCAGACAGTGCTAAGAATCAAGGTTCTGTCTCTCTATGTTCATTTCATTTGCTTTCCCATTCTTACTTCATGTAATTCAAAGATATTAATCAAACAATAATAGATTTTTACCTCATCTGAACCATCAGTGCAATCATAGTCTCCATTACACTTCAAAGATGCTGAAATGCATCCTCCGCTGGCACATATATATTCACTTGATGAGCAAGTAGGAGAAGCTGAATGCAATTATAAAGTTGAGATTTAGACAAAGTAAAAATAATGATTGTTTTGGGAGGAAAGCTTATGGAAACATTAAAACATGGATGGTAATGTGAACAGTTTACATTATTTAAACTATATTCAACAACTGGTATTAAAGATTCATTTAAAATATACTTTGTCAAATCATTTCAAACTATTAAATATAATTTAATGATGTAATGCCCTATGCAATAAGGATTTAGCTCACTAGACTAAAGAAAGTAGGAAAAATAACCTCTATCTCCACTGTCCACTTCCTTTGCATTTTGAAGGGTTAAGTAAGTTTTACAATGTTTTCAGTTGTTTGAAAAAGCAAGAGTATCAAGTGGTTTTCAAAATTACAAAACTATTAAGTAGGAATGTTCATTCACATATGCATTGTGTAAAGCAAAAGCCGAAAATGTTAGTTTGGTCTCATAGGTCCAGAGATATGTTAGCTTTGTGTGATATAAGTATAATATTGAAAAAGATTTAAATTTATTGCTATTTCAGAGTTTAAACATAAATACTTGTATAGTTAAGAGAGTCTCTAGAACTTGCAGAGTTCTTTCATGAGAGAGAAATTTAAAATAACAGACAAAAAAGTTACTATTCCTGCCAGTCTAATCATTACAATAATTATGACAGATGCTTTGTGAGTTTATGTTTTCTAGACTTCCATTCAAATCTTAGGGTTTCTGACCTTATATTAGACCACTATATGGCCAAATGTACATGTATAATGACATTGAGGTCTGAATTGCTTAACTTAAGAATGCTAAAAAGATTTTCCGTTAGTTTTTATTCCTTTTAATTGTCAGTGTGCCTAAGGAATCTATTAATAAAAAGTCTAAGAACATGTCTGTACTTGGTGATAAAGAAAGATGTGATCAATTAACACTCAGGACCCCTGGTAAATGGTAAGGAACAAAAATGTGTGTGTCTTGCTTATCTGCTCCTCTGACCTAGTCTCTCTCAAAGTAATGTTTACATGGTTGTGCACATACTGTAGTATGATGTTCCCCAGTGGTATTTTTTAATCTTTTCCTCAAGATAAAATAATTAATCAAGTAAAAATAAATGTTTTAATGAGCATATATATATAGAGAGAGAGTCATATTTAAGGAATAGAAATGCATAAATTAGATGCTTTCTTCCTGTACTTTGGTTTTGCTTCCTGAATTTTATTTTCATATTGGCCCAGGATATCAATACAAATAATACACTATGATGCTTCTTAGTTGGCACATTGAAACTACTGCAATCCGTTTTATAACCTAAATTTCCATGACTGAAAAACTTGACTTTTATTATACTTAGAGTTTTAACATATTTCATTTTGCTATTTGGGAAAACAATTCCAAATGGTGTGATAAGCTATAGAAACCAGAAAATCAAATTTGGCTGAATACTTCTTGGATCACACATATAATTACCTTCTCTGCCAAAAAAAAAAAAAAATTCTGAAACATGTGAAGAGCACACCAATTAATTTATCCAGAGATATTTCAGATTATTTCCTAAACACAGTAAAGAAGTGCCTTCGTCTTCCACTGTTTTCTGTGTATCATTGCTTAAATTTAAATGCTATCAAGTTAAAATGTCAGGTAAATTAAATATCGCCTCAATCATTTTACCTGGTTCACAGTGTTTCTCATCTTCACCATATTTACAGTCTTCGTGGCCATCACATTTCCATTTTGCTGATATGCATTGACCATTGGAGCACTGGAACTGATCTTTGGAACAACTTGTTTCACAATTTCTCTATCAAATCCAACACAGACATAATTAAAATTAAAAACTTTAAGAACGGGGCTGGAGCGGTGGCTCAGCGGTTTTGGCGCTTGCCTGGCAAGCACGAGGACCCGGGTTCAAACCCCAGCACCACGTACACAACTGAGTGTTGGAGCAACTAAGGTCATGTGAAAAACTAAATAAAGTTGTTTCTCTCTTTCTCTGTCTCTCTCACTGTCCCTCTCTCTTTAAAAAAAAAAACAAAACAAAACTTTAAGAACGTCTAGAAACCCAAAAGCCAACTAAAGAATGTCTGCCGAGAAATGAAGGACTGTAGGAACCACATACAAGTGGCTCTCATGTTCATTCTTTCAGCCCCTAACTACATAACATTTTTCTACTTTCGTTTGTCTCTGTCGTCATAGCAAAACAGAGAAATAGAAAAAGAACATAAATTCCATGACTCCATCATACTAATTAAATTGCTCTCAGTGTATCACTCTTTGATATTTATGACTTAATGAAATTCTAATAATTGTAGATGATAATGACGATTGTGGGGGAAATAATTGGGTTAAATTATTTCTAAGCAATTATATCTGATTTGCTGGAGCTGTGGATAGATTTGGGGATGGATTAATGTGAAACAAATGGGAATCCTAAGGCAAATATTTTTTTTCACTGGCAAGACTTCTGGTATTCTCTTTTCCGTTCTCATCTCTTTCCTCTGCACTGGTCATTTACAGCTTAGCTGGTGTTCATAAGTCACCTCTTCGCTTCTGACATTTATTGTTAAAGCACTGTGAAATGAACTGTCACAATTTTCATGTCTGCTGGCCTGCATGTGGACTTCATTTGGAAGTCAAACAAGACAACAGATTCACCTTTGGAGATCTTTTGATTCTTTATGTGAGATAAATGAAAGAGATCTACCAGAAATTCACCCTCCCAGGGTCTAAACACTGGTCAAAATGGGATGCTCACATGAAGTGTCTTCCTGTACAGCAATTTCTATTCCTGCCAAACTGCATTTGCCTGTTCCTCCCATAAAAAGTGCAATATTCTCACAACTTGTGGAATCCCAGGGTATTACATGTGTTGAATTACTTACACACTATTTCTTCCCAGTTTTATCCCTATGTAAGGAAGAAGAGTTTCCTTCCTAGATTTCTTTATTGCTCATTTTGCTGATGGTGATTTCATTAGATCACCTACTATATAATCAATTTTATTCTTCCTTTCTTTTCCCACGTAATGGAGATTTACCATTTGCATAGGACTTTCCTAGGTAATAAAAAAAAACTACTTACTATAGATGATAAATACATAAACTAGTGTGAAGGACCAATATCTAATTTATAACTTAATAAAGACATATTAACAGCCAAAACCAATGAAAACGGAGCATTTAAAAAGGACTTCACAGAAGAAATTTCCAGAAATGGAGCTACCTAAGATAGTTTTTCATGTGTAAATATAGTTTGAAATCTGTTGTGTGTGAAGGCTACCTCAGGTAATGTGAGCACTGTGAAAGTTCTGCACAGCTAATCTACGAACTAGGCATTATAAAGGGACTTTATATATTTTCTCACCACTGTACCCACACTCAGGTTGTATGTCGGACATAGTTAGCATTCAGTAGGAACTATGAAATTAATGAATGAATGGAGTGGCATATGTAGAAAACAGAAATTTAAAGTATAATCTTTTTTGCTTCTTTTTAATTTAAATTTATTTTAAGTGATGCACAGAAACACAAAAATTGCATATATTCTTGGGGTACCATGTAGTGTCTCAATATGTGTCATGTTCAAAATAAGGTAAATATCTATCAAGTATTTATCATTTCTTCATAGTGAAAACTCTCAAAATACTTTCTTTTAGTTTTTTTTGAAATGTAAAGTTCATTCTTATTATTTATAGTCACCCTACTATGCAATAGCACACCCAAACTTACTCTATTAGTTAAGCACAATTTTCAAGTCTTTCTTGCCCACCTTCTCTCTTACTTTCTCTAGCCTCCTGAAGCCACCATTCTATGCTCCACTTCTCTTAGATTAACTTTAGATTCCACATATGAATGAGATCATGCAGCAATTGTCTTTCTGTGACTGGCTTTTTCCCCTGACAATGATTCTCAGGTCTACTGTAGTTGTCACAAATGAAAGGATTTTGTTCTGTTTTATCACTGAATCATATTCCATTGTGTATATGTTCCATATTTTCTTAATCAATTCATCAGCTGGTAGAAACTTCAATTGTTTCCATTCCTTGGCTTTTGTGAATAATGCTTCAATCTATTATAGTCATTTGTCATTCTGATACTAAAACTGCCTGTTTTTTTAGTGGAAGTCATTTCAACTTTGTCCCTGTACATATTACATACTATCCCACTGCTCAGTTTCCTTCCTTGGATTTAGAACTAAACATGTCTCAGTGTTTTATTTAGGTGGGAACTATATTTAGAAGCCGTTCTGTCAACACGAGGGATAATCATTTCTGCTTGGTTGTGAATGGCTTTAGGATTTTTCTGTATCAGAAGTAAGAATTATCTATTTTATTTATTTATTTACTTTAAGAAGAGGGAGAGGAAAAAATAAAAAGAATCAATTTTATTAATGTTTCCATCTGGAATTTGTTTCTTCAACACACTTAGTTGTGTATACGGTACTGGGGTTTGCACTTGGGTCCTCACCCATGCCAGGCGAGTGCTTGAACCACTGAGCCACTGCTCCAGCTGCAGAATTATATATTTCAGAAAGAGAAAGATAGTCAATATCATATCCTAATATTCTTGAATTAAATATTTTAGGATATCTTAATGATTTTTTGTTCTATATATGCATTTCCTTTCACTCTAAAATTATGAGTCCTGGTGACATTTATATACTTAAGCATTGTGTGATCCTAACTTGATTTAAAAATTAGTAAAATATTATTATCAACAAGTGCATAAATGCAATTTAAGTTGCTTTGAAATTTCAAATTTCTTTTCATACTTGAACGTGTATTATAGTGTAGAGACCAACTATTATAATTTTAAGTCACTTATAAAAAATTTTCTCAGGGTTGAACACAGAGATAAACACTTGATGTAAAGTTAGGTTAATCCAAGTTTTTAAATGTTGTTGTTGTTGTGACTGTATAATAACAAAGTAATTATACTATCAATTCACATTTACATGGAAACATATGTTCATGATTCTTTCAATTTCTGCTATTAACACAAGCTTATCTTGTGTTCATTTATGCTTTCTAGCCATTTTCTCAGCCCTTCTTTTTGTTTGTTTGCTTGCTTTATTGTTTGTCTTTTGTCAATGCAACCCGTCACTTAGACTTTAGAAATTACTGCCTATACCACATCCACTTCATTTCATACAAGCTGAAATAAGTGATTGTATATATAGACAAAAAACACTAGGGAGTTAATTTGATTCCCTTGGAACATTATCACAAGAACACAGAGATATATTCAGCTATCAAAAAAATATGCCCACCAACTTATTCCTTGAGAAAAAATGAAATGCTATTAGTAAAGATGTCAACAATGACTTGAACACAGTTTTCATAAAGGTTCAAATTAAAATAAGATTTTCATTTTGTTTGTGTACCTTGCATGTCTACTAGCACACAAGATGAAATCATAAGCCTTAAGCAATATATCTTCAACTCTTGATGTCTTACAGTTTACACAAGCTGGTGAAACATATTAAAAACAAAACAAAACTAATGACCATATCATGTATGAGATTACATTAAATATGTTTTCCTGACTTGGGAGTGTTAATACAATTTTTGAATGAATTGTTGGTAAGCAAATATGTGGGTTATTGATGTAAAAATGTAGAACACCATTGTGGATTTAAAATAAATTGTTTGATTTTCATCTTGTGAATTGTCTGTGAGTGGAAGTGGTATTTTTCAGCTTCTCTTGAAAGACCTTTGCAACGTTGAGGTTTAGGTTTTGCTGGCCTTTGCATTAGAAATTGTGCACATTTGTTTACAAAATCTAGGTTCCTAAATGTGATTAGGTCTACTTTCCCAAAATGGTGAGAAAAGGATCTTTGTCCAATACAAATAAGAATGGCTAAGGACTGAGTTTATATGGGTCTTATAAACATCAGAGATGCAGTGTCCCCCAAAGAAGCATAAAAATCAGTGGATTACTGAGGAATATGGACCTGAAATGTAGAAACCTCCAGAGCAATAGGGAGGATCCTTCATGGCCTCCCTTTAGTGAGACAACCTTTATGAGGGGTGGGTACATATGTTTGCTGACCAGAGCAGCAGAGCTCTAGGGGGTCATTGTATGGCAGAAGGAGTCATGGTATCTACTGAGGATTTAAAACCTCCTTTTCCTTGGACTTCACTGTCCAAGCCCTGTGTATCTGATATCCAAGTAAACACAGAAAATCTATAAAGTGACTTTTACTGGAATTCTCAATGATAATGGAAAGAGAGGACCTGGAGTTGTTTAGAATTAATTGAGAAAAAAATATAGCCATGTGTTGTTTATTACTTTTTAAAATATAATGGAATAATCATATGGAATATAAGCATATAAATGTTAACATAATCTAAGTTTGCAGAATTATACAGAGAAATTCTAAACTTTTCACCTAAAGCTATTCGTACATAGGCTTTATTATAAATGGATTGTGATTAACCATCTCAGCAAAGCTCAACCTGTGGTTTCATAAAATTGATGACCCAAACAAAAGCTTATAAGACTATATCTATTGAAGAAAGAAACTTGGAAGAAACTGTTTAAAATGCATGACATATTGGTCCTGCATATAAATTCTGCGTGGAGTATATGAACAAATTCACAGATGGCTAGGGTATCAGCTAGAGGGAATAGAGTTTCCAAACATCCTATTCCCAATCCAGCCATTCACCAGTTGAGGTAAAACAGACTATAAAATTAACTGTCAATAGTAACACACGAGTTATTCCCTGTGCTGGTGTATGCAGTACAGCACATGGATTAATACTTATCTCAGTGTGTCAGGAGCAAAGTGCATTTCAGAACTGTCCTTGGTCAAACTTATCAGACTGAATAATTGTAATTATAAATGTGGTTCTAAAGAATAGCTTTCTGTTTTGTTTGAGTTTGCAGAGATGCCTTACCTCATCAGAGCCATCTGCACAGTCAAAATCTCCATCACACCAGAACCTTGAAGAAACACAGTCCCCATTGGCACAGAGAAAATCTTTCAGTGTACAGGTCTGTGGCTCTAGGGACAGAAAAATAGCACAAGATTATTCCATTATATGCAAGTGCATTCTAAAATTTATATGGCATATAACACAAGGAAGTATTAAAGAATGAAAAAAGAGTTTAGCCAAGCAGAACCAATAAATTGTTTAGGAAAAATTCTCATGAAGTGTCTATGGTACAAAATATAATGATTTTTCAAATTTATTTTTAAAGTCATGAATAGAAAGTGGCATTACAGAAATAAACTGACAAAAAAGACAGAAGATAAATCACCTATTGTTTAATAAAATACAGAAGCAATGTAAAATAAAAGGAAACAAAAACCCTGCTTGTTGTCCTACTATGGTGATGATCTTTTCCAGTTAAACTTCTAAGTCATTTAATATATTTACTTTAAGTGAGATTTTTTTTTTACTAATTGCACCTATCAGTCTATTTATTAACTCGACAGTGAATCTAGCTTTTGATTCTTATATTTATCATGTATCCTAGTGAATTTTTTAATTATTTAAATTTATCACCAGAAAATACAAGATTCGTGGGACAAGAAGGGTACAATGGTTTGTGGATAGGTGGGTAAGGGTGAAAAGGTCCAAAGGAAGCTGCTTTCTTTGAAAAATGCCTAAATGTTTATGCAATTGCTTGCTTCTACTCTGTGTTATTTACCTGTTCACTTATATGATTTACTAGTTATTTAGTACTTAAGCTTCATCACATTCTACTAAGAACATAAGCCAAATAGTGTAAAATTACTAGGCTTAATACCTATGTGAATATGCTTCCTCTGGACCCTCAGGTAGGATTTCAGAAATTGTTCCTGCAGGTGATCAACATGACTGCTGGACACGGGTCTCTTGATAGACTGATATACAGCATGATGAAAGATGGCCCTTTCTAGCTTTATTTATTAATTGTATTTACAGCTGTGTTACACACAATGATACTCTTATCCCAGTGAGGGGAAAATAAGAAATAGGCATAAAATTTAAGGAACAACCTTAATCTTTTGAATAAATGTTGTGAACAATTCCGTCTGCGTTTGGACCTTGCTCTATGTAATTTACTCAGTTTCTAGCTGTAAGGTAGCATCTTCTTTATTTGCTATCATGAAGGCTCCTGCATTTTTGTATTTAAAAAAATCCTTTGAGAACATTTGTAGACCTGTGGAAAGTGTGATATGTTTCAGGAAGCATTTTGTTCTGCTCTGGGACTTTGTTTTAAAATGTAATCTTCAGGCTAGGAATAAAATGTGATGTCATTCACTAGGAAGAGGAAAAGCTACTAAATAGGTGAACTCTCTCATGTCTCTACACTCCCTTGTTTAGTGACCATGGCCAAAGATATTTCCCCTTTCGTTCTTTGTAGTGTATTCACATATATAGCACTTTAATCCTAAAAATATCTTTATTCATAGTAATACTACTAATTAGTATGATAATAACTACAGGCTACTAATTACTTATTTGTTTTTGGGCACTAGGTGAGGTTATTGTGCAGTACTTGAATGAACTCACCAGTGAATCATCCTTATACCAGCTCTGTAGGCATATATAAATATTGTGCCTTCTTAGATGAATAAATTAAGGCACAGAGAGGATTAGAAATTTTCTCTAAATCACCCAGTGGCGGGGACCATTTCCACCATAGTGATTGACAAGGTCCAGGCATGGGGAAGGGCTTGGCAAGGCCACCATTCCAGGAAATTGCCACTGTTATCTCTCCTACGAATTGGATGTTTTCTTATAACGATCATACTTATAACTATGCATTTGCAGATCAAATTTCCAGAAAAATTTGTTATTGATGATAAAGACAATTGTAAAAGTAATAATACTTCATTAGGTCTGTGGAGTCTGAGGGAAGATGAGAAATGCCTTTGAAAAATGTATTAATACCACACTAAAAAAGACAAGATAACCAGAAATCCAACTTTGAAAAGTTCTTAAGAAAATTACATTTACAGGAATTACTCTCACCCATGTTGATTATATCTAGTCCTGTTAATGTTTTACCAGTTAAACAATCAAAGACATGTAATAGGAGATTTGCTGTTTCCACAGTACACGGACCATTGTATGTAGCCCATAATATTGGAGGACATTTGTGGTAACCACCTAGAGGAACCCAAATAAATAATTATTAAGACCCTCCACCCATAGACCCACCATTGCTTTTTACAGGAATATACACTGAAAATGTAGAATGCTAATATTAACGGCAAATGGACTAATGTTCAGCGCCTGCCCTTTCTTCAGAGACTTGTACGTCAGGGGCTACCTTGGTGACGTGGGACAAAGGAACAAAGAAACAGCATACGTAAACAGTTACACACATATTATCTAAAAATCAAGTGTCCACACTGCATACTATATGAGTGATTAAGGAACATGTTTTTCTACTTCTCATTTTGCCTTTGTTTTTAAAGAGTTTAAGTTTCTACTTCTTAGAACTTAGTCAGGACACACAACTATTTTTGTAAGGTTACTAATAGTGGTGACAACAACATAATTCTAGTTAATTTAGAACTGTAATACGATGCTAATTGCTTGCTTGGAAAAGGGCACTAAAGCTGGACAATACTGTATTACCAAAAGCAAGAAAATTTCCTAGTAAAGTGCTTGTGCAAAAACTTCTGAGTAAATATAGAAAACTGACCTTAATGTACTCTTTAAGTGTAACACAGATAGAGGGTGTAATGTCTCAAAAAAGATACGGAAAAAAAAGAAACATTGTGATTCATGTGTCAAGGAAGTGTGTTGTATTGATGGCTAATGACAGGGATTACCGAGAAATTTAAAAAAGAAGTCAAATGTTACAAAACAGTTAATGAAAATATTGTTTTGCTAACTGTATAAAAATATATCACAATAAAGAACAGACGGCATTTTGCTCAAGCAGGGAGCTGTGTCTGCTTGCAATTTGTCCCGGAGGTTCAAGATGTTCCTCCGCACCGACTCCACTCATCCTTCAGGGACCCAAGAGTTCTGCTGGGGCTGGCTCCCGGCAAAACCCAGCATGAGGAAGAAGTAGTATTGATCTTAAATCACACAACTGGACACCAAAGCGTGTGCTTTTTCTATCAGGTTATATTATTGTCTCCCATACAAGAAGTAATCAGTGCTCATGTGTTAGACAAAGCCCAAAGAAGCCTAGCTACTTATTGATGGTACATATCTAGCAATGTTTATTTCACTTAATAATAACAGCTTAATTATTTCACTTAATAATAATAGCTCTTGTGCTCTTACCATCATTCCACACTGAAGTCATTTCACCTTCCTTGTCTTTACAGACACATGCAATATAATTTTTAGAGAAAAGAAATGAGTGTGAAACATGTGCAATTTATTTAACAATGGAAAATAACAACCAACATTTTTATTAAAGGAATAAAGAGAAAGTAAATTTAAGACATATAATACTTAGATGCTTAAAAACAGCTAAAGAATCATTGGTTTGGTGATCATGAGGGTTATTTGAATGGGATTAATACTTCCTCTAGTGTTCTAAGTTTTTAATATTGAGATGGAAATGCGTTCATCGTGTGCTAAACTAAGCAATGGTTTCACAAGTTCCAATATTTTGCTATGTGAAAGGCTGGAAGTTGCTGGTGTAAAATTATAATAAGTTATGTTGCCAGGTTTTTAGAGGCACTTGTATAAAAGAAACAGAATTCGTTCCATAGGGGCTTGGTTCAAACATTATCAATTATTCTATTATATGACAGGTATGGATAGAGTACCTAATTTCTTGGGAACAGATTTTTTAAATGCATACTTATATGCTTTAAAAGATGACCAACAAGGGCACCCCTGAGTACCTTGCACTAGGATCCTGCACTGCTGCCACTCTCAATCAGAACTCCAGCTCAAGACTGGCAGGCATGCAGGACACCCCTGAACACACCACACATTCCCCAACCACCCAGGCCTGGGCTTCTGGCCCCATTCCCAGCAGATGTACATAACACCCCTGAGGATCCTGTGACTGGAATCCGCTTTGCCGTTGCATGGGCCCAGGACTCTAGCCCTGCCGAGGCAGTGTGCTTGACACCCCAAGGACCCCTCACCCAGACCACATCCAGCTTTCCTGCATACCAACCAGGTCTAGGTATATTGCACCCATCCCCACCTCCAAAGATCCCAGGCCCAAGTACAGCATGTGGACAGACCCATTCTGGCCACATTTTCCGGACCCTAGGACCCAGAAAACACCTTCACTGCTTAGTTTAAATAACTCAGTGGGCTGTCCTGCAATCCCACCAGGTTCCATATCTAAGTCCTGAAGCCTAGATCTAAAAGGTGCAGCAAAATGAGGTTCCAGGCAGAAAAAGTTTTCTGGAAGAACGTGGTCATCAGATAGGCAGTGTTGAACCCACCGTTCGACCTGCAATGAAGCACTGAAGACCTGCTTTGCTTCCACACAGGGAACCTCGATTCAAAGATCAATAAGAAGACGTTCAAAGATGAGGATTCAAATTAGAACAGGTTCACCTCGAACCCACAACTCCCCTACTAAGGAGCTCAAGGACAGCAAGCAGGATGAAAACCTAGAAAAAATTATCAAAAATCAGATTACTAAAAGGAACAATGAAATGAAAGAAGATTTAATGAAGGGACTAGATGAGAAAACTCAACAGATGAAAAACTCTATTATTATCAAAGAAATAGACATACTAAAAAAGGAAGCAACAGATCTAAAATCTGCAGTTAATCACATCAGAGAAACAATGGAAGAATTTAATAATAAGCTAACTTCTATAGAAAACAGGACCACAGCTCTTGCAGAAAGAACTTTCAACAATGAGGATAGGTGAGAAATCTTCAGTGTATGGATGACCGGAAAAAAAAAAGCAAATAAAAAATCTCACAGAACATGAGCAGAATTTTCAAAATGTCTGGGACAAAATCAGAAAAAAACAGTCTAAGATTAATTGGAATACAAGAAAAAAATTGAAATGCAAACCAATGGCCTAAAAAACAGTGTCAACAAAATAGTTAAAGAAAAATTTCCCTGTATTAGAATAGAGTCAGATATGCTCATCCAGGAAGCATGTCGGACACACAACAGGCCTAATCAAAAGAGAAGTTCACCAAGACACATCATATTCAAAATGTATACCAGGGAAATCAAGGAAAGAATGTTAAGAGCTTTAAGAGAAACACCAAATTACATTCAGAGGCAAACCAATAAGGATCATATCTGACTTTTCAGCTCAGACTCTAGAAACAAGAAGATCCTGGAAAGAGATCTTTCATTGTCTGATTGATCACTCCATGCAGCTGAGAATACTATACCCAGCAAAACTCAGCTTCAAATTTAATGGGAACTAAGAACATTTCATGGTAAAATCAAAATTGCAACACTCATGAACAGAAAATCAGCATTACAAAGAATCCTTAAGGATAAATTCCAGATAGAAAAACAATACTACAATCTTCAAAACCCCCCAACAGGGATTGGAGCAGTGGCTTAGCAATTAACAGTGCTTGCCTGGCACAAGCCAGGACCCAAGTCGAAACCCCAGCACCATGTACACAAGTGTTAGAGGAACGAAAAACAGATGAAAAACTAAATAAAATTGATTTTTTTCTCTCTTTTTCTGTCCTTCTATATAAAAAAAAACACAAAAGAGTAAATTCAATGAAGGAATGAAGGTACATGCTATTATAGACAACAAAGACAACACAGAATTACTAATAAAACATGATGACTATGAACCACAACTATGTAATTATTCTAACACTGAATGTGGTCATAATGCATCAATCAAAAAACAAAGATTAGCTGATTGGATCAAAAAACAAAGTCCAACAATATGGTACTTATAGGAGACCCACCTGATAGCCAATACTATCTATAGACTAAGAGTAAAAGGACAGGAAAAAATATACCATGCAAATGGCCCAAGAAAGCAAGCTGGTGTTGCAGTACTTATATCTGACAAAGTAGATTTCAAACATAATCAAGTCAGAAGAGATAATGAAAGCCACTACATCCTAGTGAAGGGAGCAATACAATAGGAAAATATAACCATAGTAAATATATACTATCTAAAAATCAACACTCCCAACTATGTGGATAAATTACCCAAGATATAAAAGAACTTGTGGACTTTAACATGATAATACTATGAGACTTTAATACTCGTCTATTACCAACAGACAGATTGTCAAAGCAAAAAATAATTATAATATTAATAATAATAATGAAGAGATGTCCAGTTTAAACATTTCACCTCAATTTGGCTGAAAATACCTTTTTCTCAGCAGTGCATCCTTCTCCAAAAAAGTTCATATTCAAGTTCATAAATGAAATTTCAGCAAATATAAGAAAGTAAATATTATTCCATGTATCCTATCAGAACATGATGCCATGACCCTAGCAATTAAGTGCAAAAATTATAACAGAAAACACACAAATACATGGAGATTGAATAATAACCAATTAAATGAAGAATGAATCCAAGAACTTTTGAGAGCAGAAATCAAAAAATTCCTGGAAGTGAATGAGAATGGAGACACAATATATAAAACCTCTGGGACAGCATGAAAGTCTTCTTAAGGGTAAAATTTATAGTACTTTGCACCTATATAAACAAATCAGGAAAGGTCTCAAATAAATAAGTTTATATTCTACCTCAGACTCCTACAAAAGGAACAAGAATCTAATCCCAAAGCTAGCAACAGCCAGGAAATAATCAGATCAGAGCTGAAATCAATGAAACAGAGAACGACAACAACAACAGAAATAAAAAAATCAATGAAAATAATTGACCAAACAAATAGTTATTTCTTCCAAAAAATGAAGAAAATCGAGACCCCTAGCCGGTCTCACTATAAAAAGGAAGGAATTGAAATAAGTCAACAAAATCAGCAAAGAAAAGGGAATGACCACCGCTGACCCCATGGAAATCCATCAGATTATCAGAACATATTTTGAAAAACTATAGTCCTCTAAATTAAATAATATGTAAGGCTTGGATAAATTTCTAGACACATACAATATTTCCACATTGATACAGGATGATATTGAAATCCTGAAAACTCAATAGCAGGCACTGAAATCCAAACAGCAGTTAAAAGCCTTCCAAAGAAGAAAAGCCCAGGATCTCAACACAGAACTATGAGGAGGAGCTAACACTTCTCCTTATTAAGCTTTTCCAAGAAAGTAAAAGGAGAGAACTCTCTTAAACACATTTTATGAGGTAATCATAACTCTAATACCAAAATCCAACATAGACACATCAGAAAAGAAAACTACAAAAAAATATCCCTGGTGAACATCTACACAAAAGTCCTTACTAAGGTTCTGGCAAACTGCATTTAAAACACATCAAGAAGATAATTCATCACAATCAAATGAGCTTCATTCCAGGTATGCAAGACTGGTTCAACACATGCAAATCAATAAATGTTATTCATCACTTAAACAGTATTAATAACAGAAACCACATGATCATCTTAATTTATGCAGAAAAGGCCTTCAATAAATTCCAGCATCCATTTATATTCAAAACTCTAGAGAAGATAGGGGTCAAAAGAATTTATCTTAACTAATCCTAACTATATAAAGGCCATATACAACAAATCCTCAGCAAGCATAATACTAAATGGAGAAGAACTGAAAGAACTTTCATTAAACTCAGGAATAAGAAAAGGCCACCAGCTCTCACTAAATATAGTACTTGAGACCCCAGCTGGAGACATCAGGCAAGAGAAGGAAATCAGAGGGATAAGAATAGGAAGATGAAGTCAAACTACCCCTTTTTGCTGAGGATATAATCCTAAATCTGGAAGATCCAAAAAACTCCACAAGAAAACTGCTAGAGCTTATAAACAGATTTAGCAAAGTAGCAGCATACAAGATCAACACTTAGAAATAAATAGCTTTACTATACACTAACAACAATAGAGCAGAAGAAGAAATCAGGAAATCCATCACATTCACAATATCCTCATAAAGAATAAAATACTTGGGAATTAATCTAACAAGGGAAGTAAAATACCTTTACAATGAAAATTACCAAAAATTGAAGACATAAATTGAAGTAGACCTGAGAAGATGGAAATTTGTTCCATCCTCTTGGTCAGGTAGAATTAATATAATTAAAGTGGTCATTCTGACAAAACCATTCTACAGATTCAATCTAATCCCCACCAAGATACCAATGTTCTTTACAGATGCAGAAAAAGCAATTCTCAAATTCATTTCGATCAACAGAAGACCCAGAATAGCCAAAAAAACAATTAAGAAAAATGAAATAAGTGGTTTCCCAAATATGTATCTAAAACTATATTATAGAGCTATAATAATAAGAACAACATGATACTGGTATCAAAATAGGCATGAAGACCAATGGAATAGAATAGAGGTCTGAGACTAACTGACAAATATTTAAACATCTAATCTTTGACAAATGGAGTAAAAATATAATATGGATGAAAGGCAGCCTTCTCAACAAATTGTGCTGGACAAGGTGGAAAGGAATTTTCAGGAAGTTGAATATAGATCCTTATCTCTAACCTTGCACAAAAATCAGAATGCATCAAGCAACTAGGAATTAAACCAGCTACCATTCAAATGCTAGTAGAAACACTTGGACCAACACTCCAGCAGCTGGGAGTAGGCAACAACATTCTCAACAAGACTCCCAAAGTGAAAGAACTAAAGTCAAGAACCAATAATTGGAGTGCCATTAAACTAAAAAGCTTTTGGTCAGACAATGAAATGGTCAAACTGTGAAGAGAGAAGCTACAGAATGGGAGAGAATCATGGGTTGTGTTTCCTCTGGGAGGGGTCTAATATTCAAAATTTACAAAGAACTCGAAACATTTAATATCAAAACCACAAACAATCCAATCAATAAATGGGCCAGAGAGCTAAATAGAAACTTCTCAACAGAGGAAATTCAGCAAGCCAATGAATACATGAGAAAGTGTTCTAAATCACTTGCAATCAGAGAAATGCAAATCAACACTACATTAAGATTTGACTTCACTCTAATTAGATTGGCAAAGATGAAGAATATAAATGATAACATATCCTGGAGTGGTTGTGGGGAGACAGGAAAACTAGTTCACTTTTGGTGGAACTGCAGCCTGGTACAGCCGCTCTGGAAAGCAGTGTGGAGGATCCTCAAAAAATTAGGTGTGGATATATATATATATATATGGTGTTCTACTCAGCTATTAGAGAAAATGATATTGTGGCCTGTGAAGGTGAATTGATGGCAATGGAAGAAATCATGCTGAATGAAGTTAGCCAAACCCATAGACTCATGGGGAGATTATTTTCCCTCATTTGTGGAGGCTGGAGCTAAACACATATTTTGGGTAAAAGTTTGTCAAACTCATGTATTAGACCCAGCAAAGTGTAGCAACACATAATCTAGTGAACCATAAATATGTGGGGGTTTCGGGAGATGAGGGAGGGGAGAGGGAGGGAACATAGGAAGTGATCTAGGGAAATAATCAACAATGAAGCATATACTCTTTACCCCCCTTCCCAGCAGCCAAATAATACTTATACAATCATTTAATTCTGGAAAATTCACCATCTAAATATTTATATCAATAGTAGGGCTAATATGTAGAAGAATCAAGAGATTGGGGTTTGGGTGATATGGTGATAACTCTGGTTTAGGACCAAATGCATATCATATTGTTACTTCATATGCATTTATGACTGTAGATTAAATCAACTCCTTAATAAAAAATTTTTAAAAGATGACCAACAAACCTACATACGAATAATAATCATGAATTACTGTATTTACAAATGCACAAATGTCATCAAAGTAAAGGTATCTTTTCTATTTCTAATCTTTATCTATATACCTTGGAATTTTTTTCAGTAAATAGTTAAAAACATAACTCTTTTTTTGAAAAAAATGCAACTTAGAAAAAAAGGTCCTAAATAATTCTTTCCTCTTTTTGCTTATCTTATCTTTGATCTAAATCCAGATAAGATGTAATGCTTTACAACCTAATACTTTTTTTAGAGATATAGTGGGAAGGGGAAGGGTGGTATAAGGGAGGGTAATTCGGGGGGGCACTCCTGGGGGTAATTTCAATATTCAGAATATATACACATTTTATATTATTTTGTTAAAATCTTGTAAGGTTGTTCAAAAATAAAAAAAGGAAAATGAACAAGTCACAGTTAAAGAAGACACACAAGAGAGAAGGGGGAACAGGCACCACCTGAAAGAGAAAAAAAAAAAAAAGAAAACCCAACCAGCAGCAAAAATGAAACCCACATAAACTTCCATAGTCAGAACCATTATCTGAGTTTGACAATATATTTCAAGGACAGAAGAAAATCTTTAGGATACAAAGAAAGAAAAAGCACATTTGACACTGGTCTCAGAAAAGCCATTTACCCTGTCCCTCTCCAGGTTGAATCCCCAAAGTGGAAAGAAAAAAATAGTTAAATAATTGGGCGTGCACAAGGGTTTATATAATATATATTATTAACAAGTCCTCCAATTTGTCTCCCCTTCTACAAGAAGAGTTAGACCCAAGATATAAACGTAAGCTACTCAAAACCTTCAACACCTGTGTACATTGAAATGTTTCCTATTACAGTTGGTTTTTCATAAATAAAAACATATGTTGATGTGTTCTGGAAATGAAAAAAAAGCCAATTTTTAAATTTTGGCATAATAGTGAACATTTTTCTTATTAAGAAAAATATGAAAATCAAAAATAGCAAGAAATGGATAACTTCCTGGAAATTAACCTATTTGGTAAGAAAACTGCAATGTTACTCTTCCCACTGCATTTCTAAAATGTTATTTCATACTAATTTTCTCTGATATTTTCTGTATATCTAGGCCAAGAGCAGATGGACAACCCACACTGAACAGTTAACCAAGGTGTCCATAAGCCTCATCTAGACAGGAAGATTGAAATCAAGAAGCTTCTGTGGGGAATGTGTTTAGGTTTTGGAAGACTAATCTATATCCTATACTAAGAAAAAAAATAGGGGCATAATAGGGTCTGGACACTTTATTCAATATTGATGGAGGCAAAAACACAGCTTTCGTATTAAAAAGGAACAGGGAAACCATCTTGCACAAAACTGAAGAAACTGAAATTGAGGAGATAAAAGTGACTTTTAAAGCCATAGAGGTAACCACAGATCAGTAAGAACTTTGGAACCAGATTCTCCCCATTTATATTATTATAAACATTTGATTATAAATTAAAATTTATACGAATATGGGGTAAATTACTGAGCATAATTTTTAGAATATTATTTAATGTAACTGACATCCTATACAAATAAAACTCTGATATAAATTCAGTGTGAAGTACTAGAATTTCAAATAAGACAGAAGCAGCTTGTCACGATATAAACCTTAATCTAGGTGATCAAATTATTTGATATATTAAAATCCACAAGACTTTTATTTACTTCTTAGTGCATATATAAACCAATTTATTTTGCACATCAATTACTTAGAGAGCACACATGTCATATATTTTATTTTTTGTTGACAAAAACAAAAGAGATGGTGAAATTTCTCAGGCATTTTCATATCTTTGATCAGGTTTACAAAATAACCTTAATGAAAATGAAATTTACTTGTTTTTAAAAGTGGAAATCATTGCTGAAGCAAAGTGTCCCTGCTGAACACTGAACACTGAACAAGGGAAATGAACAGCAGATGATGGTGGAACGACAATGGATTAATTATCCCATGTAAATATAAAAATGTAGAAAGCATATTACATTTAAAAGTAGCTGGCAATTAATTGCTCCACTACCATTTGAACTCTTGCCATGTCTATGACAGAAATGTTTCCAAAACAATTTGGAAAGAAAATCCATTAAATCAGATTCATAAACAAAGAAGCAGAAAAGTGACTTTAAAAATATGCTATAGTTCCTTTTAAATATAAGGCTGATTATCTCTGCTTAATAATAGCTAACAATAACTGCAAAATGTAGCCCAAAATGCACATGTTGGCCAATAATATTTAGAAAATATGACAATAGACCACTGCTTATATATATATATATGTATATATATACATATATATACATATATATATGTATGAAATTGTGAATTGTATATCTTATGTGTTGATAGATATAGATATCTATATTTGGGGAGTGTGGGGTGTGTGCATATATTAATAGTTGCTTCAACAGATAAATTTGGAACATGTTGATGGTATCTATCTACTATCTCCAGGGTTGCCTTACCACTGAATTATATCCTCAGTCCTCTTTATGTTTTATTTTAACAGCATCTCACTAAGTTGCCAAGAAGCTTGCCAGCCTGTTTCAGCCTCCTTAGTACCTATGCCTCTGTGCCCAGCTGTTGATGGCATTTTAATATACAGTTTTTATTCTAAGGTTGAGTTCTCTATTACTAATCTCTTGGTGATTATTCATTCTTCACTGATGGTCTGTGGCTATGTAGAATTACTGGCATTTTCATTGTTTAAATCTTCCCATTTACTCTGTTCAACTCAAAAGAGCACCTTTAAATATAAAAACTTCAAAAACATCTCAATTATCCAGATTACCCAGACTCTTCCTCATTTATACTCTTATATGTTGAATATTAATATTCTCCTAAACTTGTCTTAACATGTGCCTCCACTTGCTTTACATGTTGAACATGTTAATGTTCTCATATGTATATATGCTTTCAACTCTTCCAGGTCACTCTGCAATATAATCCATTCATGTTCACTATTGTCTTTCTTCTGCAGCTTCATCAACATTATTTGACTTAGGCAACAGGCTCAGAGTAAACGGAGATTAAGAATCACACAGAACTGAGTATTTTTATTGTAGTGATTGATACCTCAGCAACTTCCCTTGCTTTCTCTTAAGGACTCTCTGGCTTCAATGATTAATCACTGTTGGCATAGTGACAAGAGAGAGTAGGTGGTCTTTCTCCTTGCTTTCCCGTGAAAATGGATGACTTTTAGATGTCAGCACAATGAAACTCAGTCACTTAGGAAACCCCAGCAACTCAGAGGCAGGGTATCCCAATCTCAGTCCACCTTCTTTAATTATTATAGCAGTACCCTACACACATTGTCAACCACTGCCTTGAATAAAGTTCCCTAAGCATATAAGTCTTCAATGATTTCCTCCTCTCTGCACTTCTGTTGTTCTCCCTATCCTTCAGTCAAAGGGCATTTGCTCTTAGGTACCTATGTGACAATTATCATGAAACATAGTAACCCTAAGTTATGTACATATCTGTATAGTTAAGCCTTAATGTACAAATAAACAAAATAGGTACATGTGTTTATTCATGTGTTTATTCTTATGTTACTACCACTCATACCCCATTGAGTTTTTATAAAATCACCTGACAGATTTGAGAACCTGCTATATAAAGACCTTGATGACTCTCTCCAAATTTGTTCACCTTTCTAAAGACTGTTCCATTGGGAAATACCTGTGTGAAGAGGGAGTTAAAAGGCTCTCATAATCAAAGTGTTCTATAATTGAAATGATACATATATTTCACACTTAGTGTCCTTAATTCTCATACACAGTTCAAATTCAAGTTATTCAAGACATTATTTCATAGTTTACAAGTTAATATCCAAATGGTTTATTAGATCTTGACTCTACTAATTATATGCCTTAATATCACATATTTCTATGTAGATTTAGTCCTCTGACTCGTGTAAAATGAGTGCTTAGTCCAGTGAAATATCTGTAAGAGCGGACACTACTGGTATTAATCTGCATCAATTCCTTTTTGTAAGTAGCAACATATAAATATTTATCATACATAAACTACCTAGTTCCAGAATTTAAAAAAAAATAAAATCATTAAATAATTGTTTTTTAATTTATTACATAAAAATGCAGAAGGAAGATAATACTGTTATTCTATTTCCAGAGAAAAGGATCCTGAATATATACAGTGTTCACCACTCCAGAAAGAATAAATGATAATTCACTGAAAGAATAAATGATAATTCACTGAAAGATGTTCTTGGGTAAATTTGCAGTGTAAAAGGATTTGAGACTGAAATGAAATGAATACCATCCGTTAAAGAATGAGATGTTTTGTGCTGCCTCCACATCATTCAGCTCATTGTATGAACTTACATCAAGGGCTCCCTTCATTGCATACTAATGGGTTGCATTAAACCTCATGATACTTTCATACCAATTCTGAGGACTGAAAGAAAATAACTCCCAGATTGAGCATTTCAATAATTCTACCCTTTGAGATTCAGGTCAATTTAGTCTGAATATTCTTGTCCAAATGTGAATATATGTATAAAAATGTGAGCTGCAGGACAGATAGGTTCAAATTTTCCCTTATCTACAATAAAAATTGCCATCTTGCTTATTGAATGGGTTGTCTAGCTTGCAAGGTTTTCAGGCAAGAGTTACTTACTACAGTTTTCTTCATCGGAATTATCACTGCAGTCATTTTGACTATCACACCGCCAGTGATCAGGAATACAGTTGTTGTTTTTACACTGGAATTCATGAGGTCCACAAGTCTTTTTATCTGCAATGGAAAGAACCAGAGTTTGCACCACTGATTCTGGTAAAGAATCCCTCACAGTATCCTGACTGCCATGCAAATCCATGGCATATAAAATTTCCTAAGACCTTAGTTCAATTACAGAATGAGAAACGTTGCCGGGGAAAAGTGAAGGCCAGTGCTGAGTAAAATTCATCTTTTGTCTTTTTGTCTGGTTTTATATTATTTTGGGCCATGTTCTCTTCAGAGAATAAGTATAAAACAGTTGTTTAGAACTCCCAGGCAAAGTCAACACAAATCAGTCAAAAAAAATGAAAGTCAAAAATTATCCCAAACTATTATTTTAGGACACTCCCTCTATCTGGCTATACAGTAACAAGAAGAAGAAGAAAGATTTTTTATCAAACTCTGAGAATTTCATCTCATCTTTCTTCCCAAGGAACTCTTGCTCATTCATAATCCACATATAGCAAGTTATTCTTTTTAAATCATGACCACTATCCAATTACAAACTCATAGATAAATACAGCCTAAGTATGCCATATTCAAAATACTTAGGATGAGAATTGTTGAAAATTTCAATTATTTTTCAGATTTTATAATAATTCCACATACATAATACCATAAGATACATACAAAAGACATCTTTGGATTAGGACCCAAGTGTAAACACAAAATTCATTTATGAAATACATATATATTGTGTTTGGGATATATATACCCCAAACACAATTTTATAAAATATTTCTAAATTTTTTCTAGTACGCTTATGCTTTGTCTGAGAGTCATCACATGAGGTCAGGTGCAGAATTTTCCACTTATGCCAGAAATTTGGCATTCAAAAAAATGTGTGTTTTGGAGCATTTCAGAATTGGATTTTCAGATTAGAGATGGCCAACCTGTAATGTTTTGCATGAGTATACAGAGCTTGAATATTAATAATGTGCCATTGCACATGAATCTTCAAACAATACCACGTAAAATGAGAAGTTTTAACTAAGCCTTTTACTTCACAGATAATAAAACAGAAACTCTTTGAAGTTTAGGAAATTGATGAGTTTTTACTACCATGAAATGGTACAACCAATACTCTTACAAGTGTGTGTTTACTAATTATTTAGTGCTCATCACAATAAATCTAACTTATGTGCAAAAGGGCTAGAATTAGAACACATGCTATTTGAAATTATTTTAAGTTTAAATCACATGTTTCTAAATTTCCCAACTAGTAATTGCTAACTATATGTTGTCTAAAGCAGGGCTGCTTAAACCTTCCTCTGCATACATGTACCACACTTGGGAAGGTGTTATAATGGAGACTGTGATTCAGCAGGAGTTCTGGATTTCTATGCATTGTCTATGGATAACATTGAACTGGGTCTATGAATCACACTGATTTAAAGAATCAAGACATTATTAATTCAGTAGTATAAAAATAATTAAATTATAAGCTTCAATGCAATATACAGTACACATTTCACTTTGTTTTACTCGGATCATCTCCTCAGACATTACAGATGGACACTAAAGAGATCAAACAGACTTAAATAAAATAAGCTAACAAAGGAGAGGGTAAGTTATTTGGTGGTATTTATTACTCTTTGCTTCAAAATGAATCTTATAGAATTTAAAATCAAATAAGAATGAAACAAAATTAATTTAGGCATAATTATGAAAATAATGAACATCTATTGATAGTTTAGCGAACTCTTGACTAAACAGGTTCAGAATCATACTCATTTCCCATAATGTCTTTTTTTTCATATAGAAAATGGGAAAGAGAGAGAAAGGGAGAGAATCAATTTTATTAATTTTTTCATCTGGTCTTTCTTTCTTGGACACTTAGTTATGTGTTGCTGTGATTTGAACCTGGGTCTTTGTGCATGCCAGGCAAGTACTTTAACTGCTTAGCCACTGCCCCAGCCCCCAAAATATCTTTAAAAATTTGTATTACATTTATTTAAACGGGGTAAAATAATTATCAGAAAGTTTAGTTGTTATAATTTTATAAAAGTGTCAAATAACAAAGGAGAAATTCATAATCAATTGTTGATCCAGGTAACATTTTACTGCAGAAATTCTGACAACAGATTTCAAATGGATTTTTCTATGAATAAAAGGAAAAAAAAGAGTATTGCCTGTATGTACCTTCTCTCCTTTCTTCCTGCTTGGCTGTTAATGATTACTTAGAAACATGCTACGGGGTGCAGTATTTTGATATATATATATATACTAGTTAAACACTGTGTTTTAACTAGTTTCAGATTTATATATTAGCTTAAAATCTGCCAAAGTCCTAATGTGACATTATGAACATCTTAGTCCAAAAAAAAAAAAAAAAAGGAAAAAGGTTAAAATGATGAATGACTGGTACCTAAATAATAACCACTGAAAACATGGAATTTGTTTCTAAACATTCTAAACGGTTTGGATGATTATATCATTTCGGTAATCAAACAAACAAGCAAAACAACAGCAACAACAGCATACAAAAGAAAAAAACTCTGACAGCGCTGCTCTGTGTAAAATTAGTTTATTCTCTATCATGTGTTGTTTATGCTACTTTGAGATAGTTTTTAAAATTTAGAATGTATGAAATTTCAGATTCTATTAGACAATGGACAATGTTACCTAGCGTTACAACTTCAGCTCCCAGCAAAGAAATCCTCCCTAACTGCAAAAGGTTAGCTATTGTTATTTAGTATCAACTTAATTGACATTTTTTAGTATATAAAAACATATTTCTCTTACTTTTTATATGAAACATTAATGTGATTTTTTTTGTTTGAAACAGATTATGTATGAAGGTAAATGGGTGACAATGTAAGAAATCATGCTGAGTGAAATTAGCCAACCCAGAGATTCAAGGGTCAAAGGGAGGGGAGAGGTAGGGATGATAGAGAGGGATCTAGGGGGTAAATCAACAATGTAGCTTACTCTTCCATCAACTGAGAAGCCAAATAATACTTATGCAATCATTTAATCCTGGAAAATGCACAATCATATATATAGAAAAGCAAGAGACTGGGGTGTAGGTGATGTGAGGCTGATTCTCGATTAGGATCAAGGTTATATCATATTGTTACTACATATGTATTTATGATTGTATAATACAATTCCTCAATAATTTTTTTTAAAAAAGAAAGAAAAAGCTAGAGTTTGTTGCTGAAATTTCCACTTTCCATTTGGGGCATACAAAAACAATGTTGTAGAAGGTTAATTACCTTATATAAGTCTATACAGACTTTATTTCCAAGTTATTTAACTTTTTATTGATAACATTACATGTAAAACTTACAAGCTATATAGCTTTGTTCTGCATTTCAAATATCCCTTGAGGATGTGCATCCCTTAACAATACACACACACACACACATATGTGTGTGTGTGTGTGTATAATATGTGTAATTATAAAAAACTATATAAGTTCTAAAGTAGCTGTTTTCAAATTGCTATATATTAATATTGTCTGAGAAACTTTGAAAAATTCCTTTACCCAAACCACATTCCATATTAATGAAATCACACTCTCTGGGTGGGAACCAAACATCAGTATATAATAAATCTAGTCTAGTGATTCCAATGATCAGTGAAGATTGAAAATCACTGGGCTAAAAAACACTGTAAAGTAGGACATATATTTCTATACTACAGTACTGCAGAGTGATTATTCTCAAATGCTCATAATAAACATTTTTATATTAATTCATGTTGTTAAATGGTATTACAAAATGTACTATTTTATTTTTAATATAGGAAATTAATATTAAATATGAAGAAACTATTCTTGGGAAACTTGCTTTCTAGAATTTTTTTCATTTTAATTACTGGTACAAATATGTCCCTCCCAGAAATGTGGAGTGACCTTCAAAGCTGACAACTAACTGTATATATTATGTATTATATGTATGTATTGAAGCATTGTTGGTGTTTGAATGGGAATGAGGTATTTTTTAATTTAATTGGTTCTTTTTTAGGTGTACATAACAAGATCATACAATGATTTAATTATAAGAGCATGGAGTTTAGCTTGTTCTAATGAACGGGTGTTTCTGAGAAGAAAGGAAAGTATCCAGTAACAGTGATATTTGTGAGATCAAAAGCTGTAGAAGTGCCTTGGGAAACAGTGCTGGGAGAGGCACTGAAGTTTTATTTATACCTAAAGGAGTATAAAAGTTAGTGGAAATGATAAATGAATTTAGGAAAGTCATAGGATATAAGGTTCATATATGAATGTGATTACATTTGTGTATGTTAGCAATAAACACAAAGGAAATAAAAATTATGATATCAATAAATCACTAGGAACAAAGCTAGTGACATTTATTTAAGATCTTCTTACTGAAAACTATAAAACATTGCTGAGCTTAGAAGTCGGTGAACCAACATGCTCTCTATTGTAGTCATAGGGATGATCTACTGGTAATACTCATCCACCAGGGAGTAGGCTTCTCTGGATAGTCTGCACTTACAAACTCCACAGTTACAAACAGCAACCAAATTCTATTCCACTTAAAGGTAGGTCTTGTTGGGAGGAGCAGGCCCTCAGCTTCCCTTAGTAGTTAGTGAGATAGTCCTGGGCCCTGCACCCAATAGAAACAGTCAGTAGACACAGCCCAGTAACCTCCAACCACATAGGATTAGGCTCCCGGGCTGATAAACAAGAAACAGTTGGTTAGAAATCCACAGCAACTAGGGAAGTGACTTTTGTGTCCCTGTACTTCTAAGAAGAGCCACAATTTTGAGTCCTGGAGTTGTCAGTCAACTCAATTCTCATTCACATGCAGAGACCCACAGAAGCCAACAGAGAACCCCACATGTACACAATGGCAGTATACCCCAGAAAGAAGACTTACAGAAGGGCACCCCACAGACACCAGCCACAATCAGTATACCAAGATACAAGTCCAAGACTGGCATCCTGTGCATTCCAGAAAGGGCAACAGCCTAACGACCCCATATGGGATACACAAATTACATCAAGCCGTCTTCAATACTTCTACTTCAGATCACCAAATTCCACACAGTATTCTGAAATATACAAGGGTAGTCCACACTAGAGCTTACAGAAACAGATTCACGGAGATGTAACTTCAAGACTATACCCCCATAATAGGGAATAACTGGGCTGCTGTCAAAGACAATTAGTGACTGCCTCCTCTGGGTCAAGCTAGTAGGTACCTAGACAAACCAAGGATCAGAGGGGGCCTCCAAGAATTGTATTATAGGTGAGCTGGGATGATTTATAGCTATACACCCAGGGAAACAGATAAAGCTGAAGAGTGATGGACATCTAAAGGTCCCAAATGCTGATGAAATACAAACCAGGAAGACTCAAGAAGTTTTTTCACCATAGCAATTGATTATTATAAATAACTCTAATATCAGTTTTGATCTTGCGTGTATTACATTGCATTTTGAGTCAATAGATATTCCCTTCTTGTTTGATATCACACCATCAGTTCATTTTATTTTTTTCTAATAAAGTATTAAGTGGAATCATTTGTTCTACCTTTGTTGTCCTGTTATAGCTCAAGGTTATACTTATTCCTTTTAATCCTTCTTTTCCCTTGTATATTACCTGTTATGCCCCAAAAACTTCCCCATCCATATTTTCATTATTTATACATTATTTTATATTATTATTTTCTATCATTTTTCTATCTTCCTCTGTTACCTTTTGCCCAATTTTTCTCTCCTCCTCCCCTTTTTACCCCCTATATAATGTAATTGTGATTTCACAATATTCAATAACTAATTTCTCAAACTATTCCAGAACAGTAAAATTTTATACCAGGATTAGAGGAACTATGGAGAACATTTTCAAAAAAGTGTTACCCTTCCTAGCCAAGGTTTATTAATACATGCCTTTGCTCTAAAATAACTGTAGCTAATAAGGTTTAGTCCTTCTCTCAAAGTGGTACTGCTACTGAGAACAGAAAAGGATATAAGTTGAGTGGGAGTATCAATATACAGATATTTGATGAGCCAGGGCAGTTATCAGAAACAACTTCACTAAATAATCCCTTGCACACAAGATGTGATTACCATCCCACCAGTTGTGTAGACATAAAACTGAAAAAGCAAAGAAACAAACTACCCCAAATAAATCAAAACACTTCAGAAATGGATCTCACTGATACTACTGTGCAGGAAATGTCAGAGAAAGAATTTAGAAAGTTGAATGAACTTACAGAAGATGAAAGAAATTAACTTAGAACATTTAGATTATAAAAGATTGTTTCAGGGGCTGGAATGGTGGCTCAGCGGTTACGGTGCTTTCCCAGCATGAGTGAATATGCGAGTTCAAACCCTACCACCATGTACACAACAAAATCTTGGAGCAATGAAGGCCACGTGAAAAACTAAGTAAAAATTATTTCTCTCTCTCTCTCTCTCTCTCTCACTGTTCCTCTTTTTTAAGGAAGAAAAAAAAAAGATCCAGAAGAAGAATGAAATAGAAGTGACAAAAATGAAATATTTAACAAATCAAATTAAAAATTTAGGTGAATGCAACATCAATGGATTAGACCACATTGACAAAAGATATTGGGCTTTGAAGACAAATAAAAGAAGTCAAGAGTACAAAGAAAAAGAACATAATATTCAAGGCATCTGGGAGAGCATTAAGTGATCAATTCTAAGAATCATTAGTATTAATGAAGACTCTGAAATACAAACTGAAGAAAGCACAGCCTTTCTTTTTTTTTAAATTTTGTTCAACCTAGTTTTACATATTAGAGGGAATTATTGTTACATATTCATGCACACATGGATAACTGACAAATAAGTTAAGGTTGATACTAGTCCAGGATCTTCCTACTTTGTCCATTCCTCACTCTCATGTCTCCTCTGCAATACCCCATGTTATAGACAGAAATAAGCATATAAATGTATGTTAATTTTTGAGATTTCTGAGTTTCTCTGCCTGCCTGTGTATAGTTGGGTTTCTCATGGGAGTAGAGAGTTCCCAGTTGCATTGATGCAATCTAAAGAAATGCACAACCTTTCAATGAAATAATAAGAGAAAAATTCCCCAAACCTTAGGAAAGGCCCAAAATTCAAAATACAGGAGAAATTTAGAACACCAAATAAACAAGATTAAAAAATTTCCTCTCCAGGACATACTTTAATGAAAATGTCTCATGTGCAGAATAAGGATAGAATTCTAAAAGTCATAAGAGCAAAATGGCAGATCATAATAAGAGGGAAGCCAAATAGGATTTTTACTGATTTCTTAGCATAGATCATGAAAGCCAGGAAGACTTGGAATAACATACACCAAAACCTGAATGAAAATAAGATTACTATATTCAGCTAAACTTTCCTTCAAAATTGAAGATGAAATAAAAAACTTCCATGATAAGCAAAAACTAAAAGAATTAATAACCAGAAAGTTTACACTATAAAACATACTCAAAGAAACAGACGAAAAAAAATCACAACCAGTATAGGGATCAACTCATTATAAGAATCATCATTAAATGAAAATCAAGTCTAAATTAAGCATTAAAAATAAATCTAAATAGCAGGAAATAAAAGGAATATTTCTTTAATAACACTGAACATAACTAGTCTAAGTTTCCTAATCAAAACACATAGATTGGCAGACTGTATTAAGAAATAAGAACCAACCATATGTTGCTTATGTATTCTAGGAAAAGTCATCCATAGGGTGAGGAAGCAAGCATGGAAAAAGATATATCTTGCAAATGGAGACAGAAAGCACACAGAGGTAACTATTTTTTTTTATAAAAGACAAAGTAGACTTCATGACAAAATTAATTAGAATATGCAAAGAAGATCATTTCATATTATTAAAGGGGATTGTCCAACATCAAGATGTAATAATTATAAATATTTATGCCCTCAAACTCAGTGTGCCTATGCATTTAAAACAATTCTTTCCCAATATAAACAATCAAACAGATCACAATACAATAATACTAGGTGATTTCAACACACCCCTCTCACCATTGCTTAGGTCATTCAGGCATAAACTAAGTGAATACTTTCCAGAACTAAAAAATGCTACTAATTATACCTATAACAATATATAAAATCTTTCATCCATTGAGAGTCAAATTAATTTTCTTCTCAACAGCACATGGAACGTCCTCTTAAATAGATCATATTTCAGGTCACAAAGCAAGTCTTAGCAAATACAGAATAATAAAGGTAATTTTTTATGAGATCATAAAGAAATGAAATTAGAAATCAACAACTTAAAAGCAGAAAAAATTTCTTCTCACCTGGGGATTATAAAATGCACATTTGATAATTAATGAATCATAGAATAAATCTGAGGGGAAATAAAAAAATTCTTAGAAACAAATGAGAATATTTTGATACAAAATATCAAAATCTCTGAGATAATATGAAAGTAGTTCTAAGAGGAAAGTTTATATTATTGAATTTCTAGTTAAAAAAAATAGATCCCAAGTAAATAACCTAATGTTCAGTTAAAGGCCCTAATAACAGAAGAAAAAACTAATTACAAAATTAATAGAATAGGAAATAATTAAAATCAGAGATGAAATTAAGAAGAAAAAAATGAAAAGGAACAATGCTACGAAGAATTAGTTCTTAGAAAGATAAACAAGATTGATAAACTCTTAGGAAAAGTAATAAAAAAAAAGAGAGAGAAGGCCCAAATCAATTCAATTAGAGGTTAAAAAGAAGATATAAACACAGACACTTCTGAAATCTATAGGATAACTAGAAACTACTTTGAATATTTATATTCCAATAAACTGGAAAAACTAGAAGGTATTGATGAATTTCTAGACATATGACCCAACTAATTAAAACTATGACAATATAGAAAACATAAACAGAATAACTTCAAGCAATAAGACTGAAGCAGCAATTAAAAGCTTTCCAAAGAAAGAAAAGCCAAGTTAAGATATATCATCTAATAAGTTGTAACAAACTTTTAAGGAAAAAATCTTTAAATACCCAATCCTCTTCAAATCATTCCATAAAAAAGAAAGCAAGAGAACACTGCCAAATTCATTATGAAGCCAATATTACCCCAACAGTAAAACTGGACAAAGGTACCTCAATGAATAAAAACTTCAGACCAATATCCTTGATGAACACACATGCAAAAGTCCTTAATAAAATACTGGCAAACTACAATCAGAAACAGATTAAGAAGATATCACACCATGATCAAAAGGGTTTCATCTGATTTTTGACAAAGGGGGACAAAACATCACATGGAGGAGTGACAGCCTCTTCAACAAATGGTGCTGGACAAACTGGTCATCCACCTGCAGAAAGTTGAAATTAGTCCCATATCTTTCTCCTTGCACAAGAATCAAATCAAAATGGATCAAGGAGCTTGGTATTAAACCAGCTATGTTGCAACTGATAGAAGACAAAATTGGTCCAACACTTCAACATTTGGGAGTAGGGAAAGACTTTCTCAACAGGTCTCCAAAAGTGAAGGAAGTAAAGTCAAAAATCAGTGAATGGGATGTCATAAAGCTAAAAAGCTTTTGTACTGCCAAGGAAACAATCAAAAGAGTCAAGAGGTTTCCTATGGAAATGGAGAGTATCATGGACTATAAAATCCTCAAAAATGTCAACTACAAAAACACCAACAGCCCAATTGATAAATGGGCCAAAGAGCTAAATAGAGACTTCTCACCAGAGGACATTGATCAAGCCAAGGAATACATGAGAAAGTGCTCTAAATCATTAGTAATCAGAGAAATGCAAATGAAAACCACATTAAGATATCACCTTACACCAGTCAGAATGGCAAAGATGAAGAAAATAAACACCAATAGATGCTGGAGGGGATGTGGAGAGATAGGCACACTAACACACTGTTGGTGGAGCTGCAAACTGGTACAGCCCCTCTGGAAAGCAGTATGGAGAATCCTTAAAAAATTAGGGATGACTCCACCATACGACCCTGCTATTCCACTCCTGGGAATCTTTCCAGGAGATTTAGAATCAGCACATTATAGTGACACAGCAATATCGATGTTCATAGCAGCACAATTTACTATTGCTAGGCTATGGAAACAACACAGATGTCCCTCACTGGAAGAATGGATCCAAAAACTGTGGTACATTTATACCATGGAATATTACACAGCAATTAGAAACAATGATATTGCAGCCTTCGAAGGTAAATGGATGGCTATGGAAGAGATCATGCTAAGTAAAATCAGCTTAACCCAGAGATCTAAGGGTCGATTGTCTCCACTCATCTGTGGAGGTAGGGACTAGACCCTGGACAATGAGAAAGTTGGTCTAGTAGCATGAGTTAAATCCAGATAAGATGTAATGCTTTACAATCTAATACTTTTTTAGAGTTATAATTGGAAGGGGAAGGGAGGGATAAGGGAGGGTAATTGGGGGGGGCACTCCTGGGGATAATTGCAATATCCAGAATATATGCATATTTTATACACATTTTATATTTTTTTGTTAAAATCCTGTAAGGTTGCTCAAAATAAAAAATTAAAAAAAAATAGATACACAATAAGAAAGTTATGAAAAGCTTTGTAGCATTGGAGACTGAGTTTTAATATATACCACCTTGTTATTTTAAATTAAGATATTTAATATACACCATGACAAATATTAGAATGTAATCCAAGTAGTAAAATATTTAAAAAGTAAAAAAAAAAAAAAAAAAAAAAAAAAAATAAAAAGTAAAAAAAAAAAAAAAAAATTTAAAAAAAAAAAAAAAAAAAAAAAAAAAGGGTTTCATCCCGGGAATGCAAGGTTGTTTCAATATTATGCAAATCAATAAATGGAATCCACAACATCAATATAGTTAAGGACAAGAATCACATGAGCACCTTAATGGTAGGAGGAAAGCGTTTGATAAAATCCAGCACCCATTCATGTTAAAAATGTTGGAGAAACTAGGAATAAAAGGAACTTACCTCACAATTGTAAACGCTATATTTCACAAACCCATGGACAACATCAGACTTAATTAAGAAAAAGTGAAAGCATTCCCTCTAATACTAGGAATAAAACAAGGATGACCACTCTCATCACTCTTATTCAACACTGTTCTTGAAATTCTATCCAGAGCAATTAGTCAAGAGAGGAAAATTAAGGAGATACAATAGGAAAAAATAAGACAAATTATCTGTTTGTGTGTGACATGATTCTGTATCTAGAAGACCACAAAAACTGCACCAGAAGACTTATAGAGCTGATAAACTCATCAAAGTAGAAGGCTATAAGATCAGCATATATAAATCAATTGTTTTCCTATATATCAATAATAAATCTATTGAGAAAGATATCAGGAAAACAATCTCATTCAAAATAGTCATTAAAAATAAAATAAAATGCTAGGGAACAAATATACTCAAGGAGGTAAAAGATCTCTACCATAAAAGTTGTAGAATACTGAAAAAAGAAATTGAAGAAGAACTTAGAAGCTGGAAAGACCTCCCTTTTTCTTGAATAGGAAGAAATAATATTGTCAAAATGGCCATACTACTGAAAGCACTATACAGATTCAATGAAATCCCACCAAAATACTGATTACATTCTTCACAGAACAATGACAATAAAAGAGTCTTAAAGTTACTTGGAAGAATAAAATATTCAGAATAACCGAAGCAATCTTGAGCAAGAAGAGCCATGCTGGAGGCATCTCAAATTATACTACAGAATTATAGTAACAAAAACAGTATTGTATTGGTTCAAAACAGACACGAAGACCAAAGGAATAGAAGAGAAGGCCCATGGATACAGTCATCTGACACTTGAAAAAGGTGCTAAAAGCATACTTTAGAGAAAAAACTATGCTTTTATTAAATGGTGAGAAAACTGAATAATCATATGTAGAAGAATGAAACTTGATTCCTGTCTCTCGCCCTGCACAAAAATCAATACAAAGTGGATCAGAAACTTCATAACTTCTTAAAGAAAGCATAGACTCAACACTCCAGCAAGTACTGACTTCTTTAATACGATCCCAAAACTCAAGAAATAAAACCAAGAATCAATAAACAGAACAACATCAAATTAAAGATTCTGCACAGCAAAGGAAATGATTATGAGCATCATCTTCTCCCACAGAGTGAGAGAAGACCTTTACCAGCTGTTACTTTAACAGGGGATTTATACACAGAATATATAATGAATGTAATACCAAAATAAGTAAGTAAATAAATAAATAACCCAATTAATAAATGTGTAAAAGAACTAAACAGACACATCTCAAATGAAGAAAAAAATGGCCAACTAATATAAGAAAAAAATTTTAATAGTCCTAACAAAGAGGGAAATGCAAATCAAAACTACATTAAGATTTAATTTCATCTAGTTAAAATGACAATCATTAAGAATACAAATAAGGGGGCTGGAGCAGTGGCTCAGCAGTTACAGCACTTGCATGGCATACATGAGGACATAGGTTCAAACTCCAGCGCCCATGTACACAACTAAGTGTCAGAGCAACGAAAGCCATATTAAAAAACTCAATAAAAATTGATTCTCTGCCTCTCTCTCCTTCTCTCTCTCTCACACACACACATACACACACAAACTGTACTTCTCTCTTTAAAAAAAAAAGAATACAAATAAGTATATATGCTAAGGAGAATGTGGGGAAAAAGCTATATTCATTCATTTTTGGTGAAACTGAAATAAGTCAACCACTCTGGAAAGCAGTCTGGAGATTCCTCATAAAACTAGCAATAAAACCACCATATGACCCAATTATACCACTCCTTGGTATTCATCCAAAAGAAATAAAATCAGCATACTATAGTGATTTAGGCACATCAATATTTAAAGCAGCACATTTCATGATAGCCAAGTTATAGAACTAGCCAAAGTCCCTGTCAGCAGATGAATGGAAAAAGAAACCATGGTATGTATATACACAATGGGATTTTACTCAGCCATGTGAAAAAATGAAATGGATTGGATTTGAGAACATCATGTTAAGTGAAATAAGTCATACACAGAAAGTTAAGGGTGAAATGTTTTCTCTCATATGCATAAGCTAGAGCATAAAAAGGGGGAAAATTGGGGAGGGGGATCCCATGAAAACAGAAGAGAGAACAGTGGATTGAGCGGAAGGGTGGTAGGATGGGAAAAGGGAGGAACAATGGAATGAAACTGACCACATTATGCTATGTATATATACAAAAATACCATAGTGAATTTCACCTTCATGCATATCTATAAAGCAGCAATTTAAAAAAAGAACTATAAACAAACAGATGGAAGACCAGTACAGTGGAGGAAGCAGAACACGGGGATGGAGGAAGGAAAGGTAAAAGGCAGTATTAGGGACCAAAGTGGAACAAATTATATTCCAAAAATGTATGATTATGTCAAAATGAACCCCACTATTATGTATAACTATAATGCATTAATGAAACAAAAATAAATGAAGAACATAAAAAGCAAAAGGAAAATTTTTGAGAGGAAAAGAAGGTTCTCAATATCATTCACATCAATATAATACACATGAAAGCTACAATGAGATACTACTAAATACCTACTAATCACTCATGTCAAAAGGCCACACCAAATTTCCATGAAAGTATACAGAATATAAGACTCATATACTATTTTTCAGTTGTTTCTTAAAGTTAAACATGCATCTATCATGTTACTAAACAATTTTAGCATATTTATTCCAGAAAAAATAAAAGTAGTTATTGACAAAACACATTGCCACAAATTTGGTCATTGCTGCCTTATTTTCAATGGTCAGCTAGAAAAATAATCCACATTAGAATGTATATATAATTGAATATTGCTCAAATATAAACAAATGAAACTCTTAACAGAGATTAACCTGATAATATTTTAACAATTTAAGAAAATAAAAGAGATACAGCAAAGGAATGTGAATCTAAGTATATGCACCCAAGCACCATCTAAGCCTATCAGTGATGGTAGAAGAGAAACTGTGGAGGAGAATTGAATGAAAGGGACATGAGGGACCCTGTTGGGGTCAAGAAAAGGTTCCAAATCTTGTTTTAGGTGTTTGCTATTTGAATACTGTTGACAAAACAGCAAACTAAAAATCTAAGACATGAACATTTCATTTGATTTTAATTGTATGCTTAATAAATAAATTTGTTATGAGAGTTGCAAGGAGTATGAGGAACATAAAAGTATCCCTCCAGGAGAAAACATTAATCATTTAGTCCTTGTATACACAGGTTTTCAACAGGTAAAGAGAATCTTAACAAATTTTTATAGTTAAAAAATCCTAGGGTCTCATAATTAAAGTTCCCCAAATTAATTAAACTTATAGAATTCATTTATTTTATGTTTTTAATTTAATCTTTTGAAAATCCAGTCTCTCGTTCTAGGTGCCTTCTGATATCTCCCTTCACATTGGTGGAAATGAATCCTACAAATGTTATTTTCCAAGTGTTCTATATGTCCTTGATTGGTATAAGTTTCTCAAAGTGCTGACATAAGTTAGAAAAAAATAATCATCTTCTTATTTTCTGTAGGAGGCATGGTCTACTGACATATACTGTATTTGCCTGGCAGGCACATAGTAAATATATATTATTATTGTTTAAATCAGCTTCCTTTTCTGTTTTATTTTTGAAACTACTATGCGAATGTGGGGATGCTGTGTGTCCTTGATTCCTGCCTCCACTGCGCAAGGCCTGAACATACGACCCAGGGTATTCTCCAATTGATTGATCCACCACCCTAACTGACCATTTCCATTATTCTTTAGTCACCTCATGGCCCAAGATTACTACTGGAGCTTGAGAAATAGCCTTGTAGGCCAGAGGAGAATGCAGAGGAACAAGTCCTTCCATACCGGTTAAACTCTATTTATACAGACTTTGGAACTCCTCACACAGCACTTCAAAGTCATTCACATGATGCTAGCTAGTGCAAGGACAACTGGAAACTATGATGACTTCTAGAAAGCAATATGTCGGACTAAGAGGTGGGGTTCTGTTTGTAAGGGACAAGTCTTGACCAATGCAAACACCATATTATTTTTATTTCTTAAAAATACTGTAGACTGTTCTTATCTGTAGGTGCCAATTTGCATAATGCCAGGCTATTTGTGGGTTTATAACTAGTTGAGTAATGCAACCACTTTCCACAAGAAGATTAAAAACCAGTCTCTGTTTAAAAGTGATTTGCAAACCTAAGCTTGCATGGGACATGGGAGAGGTGCCTGTGTTCGAGTATGTTTTCTACATGACATGTGCTATTCTAGCCTCTAGTAATATTGATGATCTGGAAAGCTGCATATTGCCCTGTACTATAAAGTGTTTGGTGGATATGAAAATTAATTCCATGTTACTTCTCATCAGTCAGGCTAATATTCCTCAATGAATACTTACAATCACAAGCTGTTCTTCTAGAAAGTGGAAAGAATATGTGGATGCACCAGTAGCTGAGAATAACAGCACAGCTGCAGCTTGTCCCAGTGGGATCCAACTATTTCTGTTCTGTTTTGGAACTTTTATTTTTTCTTTAACTTTTGCATTATTCTTCCAGGTAGTGAAGAGGAAGGCTTACAATGTAAAGCAAATTACCAATGACATATTTTCTTTATAAGAAAAGGAATCTATTATAAGCTAGCCCTGCAGAAGCTACAATAATGACATTTTAAAAACTGCATGCCAATGCAATGTAATTTTCAGTGGAAATTTTCAAATTCATACTCTCCAGTTTTTAAAAAGCGTCCTATTACATACCATTATGCTATCTATTGCACCTGACAAGATTTCGTAGATTTTTTCTTATTTATAAATTTGTATTGTAATTTTATGGCTACAAAATGGAGGTTTAAGGGAAAATAGTTATATTCTCTTCTTTAGCCAAAATTCTTTATGGTATCTGCAAATCCCATTATTTCATATATATACAGACTTTTCTAAACAGCCTTCAGTCTTGGGAAATTGTATGGCAACATGAAGGAACCAATTCTCCATAACAGGAAGGGTCTTTGGTGTCACCCTTGAGAACCAGTTATAGAATCTATTAGTAACATTCTAGCAATTTGATTTTTGCTCCTTTAACAAACTTAGAAGCAAACAAAATAAGTGCTTTCTTTGTTTCCAAATATAACTTTTGTTTTATTTTAAAATAAAAGTTGCGGGGCTAGAGTGATCGCTCAGTAGTTATGGCGCTTGCCTGGCGTGTGTTAGAACGTGGATTTGAACCCCACCACCACACATACAACTGTCAGAGCAATGAAAACCGGAAGAAAAACTAAATACAATTGAATTTCTCTTTCTCCCTCTCATGGTCCCTATCACTTTTTTAAAAATAAAATAAAATAAAAATTTCCAAATACTAATTATTTATTTTAAAATCAAAGTAAACATTTGGAAGGAATTAAAAGGTCATTTCATCAAAAAAAGTTTTCACATGCTCATACACACTCAAAATATTTTAAATAAATGATTGATTACATTTGTCCAGTTTGTATGACTCTATTGAGCAGAAGCACCAATTACTCAATTAACTTCATATTTTCTTTTTTTTTTAAGAGAGAGAAGGACAGTGAAAGAGAGAGAGAGACAGAATCAATTTTTATTTAGTTTTTTTTTTTCACGTGGCTTTCGTTGCTCTGAGACTTAGCTGTGTCCTTGGGTGCTGGGGTTTGAGCCCCTGTACTTGTGCATTCCAGGCAAGTCCTATAACCACTGAGCCACCGCTCCAGCCCTAACTTCATATTTTCTTATGAACTAATTCCTATTTGGTGGTTGGCAGTGAAGCCCTATGGAAAGAATCCAAACATTACAGACAGAATTTCATTGACTCACAGCTCATCTGGCTCCTGCTAACAAGTAGCCTAAGGTGACTATCTTCTTCTTTTTTTTTTTTTTACTACTCCTACTTTTATAATAATAATAGTTATTTTTATTATTTAATATTTTCCTATGAGATATAACAGGTACTCAGTAGATACTACGATTTTCAAAACATGGACTATGAAGGTTATATTTTATAATATGGGTTTGACATAATGATGCTTGACTATTTGATTTTAAGTCCAATAAGAAGTGATTGAAGCTTTTTCTTTATCCAATACATCTCACAAGTATTATGGAAATCCATGTTTTAACACAATTTTCAAATAAAGGAAAAACAGTCTCCATGCAGGGTGACAAAAAAGCCTGTGGCTCTTTCCTCAAGGTTTAAAGACATTGAATGTGCTTTCAATCTTATACAAACAAGTTCATTGCTTGAGCAAAAGTAGAAAACCAAAACTCCTATTCCTTTAAGCAGGAGGAAATGTTGTTGGCCTGATCTGGTTTTCTTGATAAAAATAGTTCATCCTGAAGTACAAATATTCCTCAATAAGTTTAAAGGTAAACATCTTAAACAAAGCTTTCTGTATAGCAAAAGCATTAAGATGCATAGCTGCTTATCCACATGATCTTGTCTCCTATGCCCTTCCCAGCCACCCTATACCTGACATTGACTGTCACAGCTAGGTGTTAGTGATATTTTCCCAAGATGTATATAAAGCATTCTTCTTCTGGGGTAGCATTTTATAAACTAGAGTAACTTACACAGAGCAGCAGCTCTCTGAATACACACATTTTAAAAAAATTATCATTGACTTGGTGACTATCTTCTTTACACCTCAGTTTCCTCATCTGCTAAAAATTGAAAGAAAATACGATTTAACTCATGGCTTAACAAACAATAATTAGTAATGAAATAATAGTGATAATTAATTACTTAATAAAGAGTTTTTGAAAAATTAAAAGCTATGTATAAAAATACCAAATTTATCATCAAGCTTTGTCAATATAAGGAGGAAGACTTGATATTTATTGAAATGTTTGCTATGTCACAAGCAATGATTTGGGTCATTTACATTTAACTCATTATTTTAAGTGAATAATCACTTTTATATTTTTTGTGACGCATTCTATTCATTTTATATGCAAAAACCTTCTCAAGGTTACAGAGTAAATATTAGACTCAAACAAGACACCAAAACGCTGTGGGTAACCACACTCCACATCTGAGAATATGGAAAGTCAGAAGATCTCTGGGATGTTTTCAACAAAAATGTGCTTTAATTTACTAACTGCGGGGCTGGAGTGATGGCTCAGGGGATACAGCGCTTGCCCGGCATGTGCGAGGACCCGAGGTCGAATCCCAGTACCACATACACAACTAAGTGTCAGTGCAACAAAGCCTACATGAAAAACTAAATAAAATTGATTCTCTCTCTCTCTCTCTCTCTCACTGTCCCTCTTTTATAAAAAAATTACTAACTGCATATATTTTTAGTTATCGGCCTATAACATTTTTACCTTGAATTACTCTTGTGTTCCTTGGATAAAAGTACTTACTTTCTTTGTGTAAGTAACATATGCTCTTTGTAAAAATTCAAGATAATGTAATTTAGAAAAGTAGAAATAGTGTATATCTATACAACACAGATGAGCTATATTATGTTTTTCAGATTATGAAAGGAAATAATAAATATAATTTAATGCACTACACATTTCACTCAAAATTGAACAGAAACAATTACATCACTAAATTTTTCAAAAATGTTATTTTTATGGCTGAATTTGTTAATTCCTTACAATTTGGCATTTGAAGTTTCTTTTTTATTATTCCCAATTTGAATAAGAAATATTATATTTGAAATAGAAATACTTTCTTCTGTAGTATGTGAATACTTGTTTCAAAGAAACTTTGTTTAGGGATCATCATGGCCTTTTTGTCTTTGATCATATTTATCTGTATCTTATCCTTTGCACAATTCTGACACTGCTTGCGCAGGTGCTAACATTCTTAGTTATAATCTAATGTATTGTTTATTTTCTTAGCAAAGAGAAATATTCTTGATGCTTGAGATCTGCAAAGGTCACCCTGACAGATTGATCTTTAAATTTATCATTCATGTTTAGAGATTCTGTAATTAGTTAATAATATTAGCATGAAGAACAAAACTGTTTTTTTAATTTTTTAATGTACTGTAGGATAATTTATTTTGTCAGGATTTTTTTTTTAATAGAGAGGGACAGTGAGAAAGAGAGAGAAAAAAAGAAAATCTATTTTAATTTAGTTTTTTTATGTGGCTTTCATTGCTCCGGCACTTCATTGTGTACATGATGCAGGGGCTCGAACCCACATCCTTGTGCATGCCAGGTAAGCGCCATAACTGCTCAATCATGGCTCCAGTCCTCATTTGCCAGGTTTTTATACATAGGTTGAAAACCTTTCTCTATGATCATAAGACACAGGCATGAGGTGAAAAAGAAGGACAATGTGAAGTAAATGTTGTCTAAATCTATCGCTTATTCACATACATATACAATTAGATCTATATTGCTAGATAAAAATCCAAGGATGGGAATATATCTGACTCTTAAAACCAAGTAAAAAATGACATACACAGACACAGAGGAACAATCTGTAGGTACATAGATACCAATAAAGTATGCATATATAGGACACTGTTGATGCTCTCTGCAATCATATGTACAACACGCACACAAGTATGAATATTCTTGGAGAAGAGCACTAAAGGACAGAAGGTCACAAGAATTACAATATTTATATAATAATATTGTTTGCATTATACACTAAAACTGTTTATTTGAAAACCAAGTGGAGCAAGTTATAAAGCTGAAGCAAAGTCTTGGTTTGCTACTAGACTAATGCCTTTAAACCAATATGCCTAAAAGTCTAAAATTATAATAAATAGAGCATTATGAGAGTCAGTTATTTTAAAGAAAATATATTTGAACACTGCTACTAATCATCCATCAGAAAGAACCCAAGAAATTCAGTTAAAAAATATTAAAGTTAAAAACATGTTAATGAATTTTATTGAAAAATAAATCACAAAACTACGTATTTCTTTATCTTCTTCAACATTTCTCTTTGGCGGTTTAGATTTGATTTAAATTTTGTATCTTAGGTGAAGTCAAGGCATGTACATATGTTACTCATTCAATGTGCCCTAAGTTTTCCAGAAGTTTTATATTTTTCAAACTTTTCAGTAATATACACTTACTTTTGCATTATATTCCAGGATAATTACACCAAAGTGAAAATATTTTTAACTTTAAAGTAAACTTGATAGTGTTCCATGGCATAATTTTCTCTCTTATCCCTCTTTTACCCTAAAGTATTTCAATTTGCATTCAAATTCTGTAAACCATTGAAGCAACCCTTGTCTTTGTTTGCCATCACAGATAAGGGCAGCTAGGACGCTTCTAGAAAACAGTCTTCTTTATTTTATTTTCTTCCCCTCACCCCAAATATGCAGAAATCATAATTTCTATGATTCAAAATGTTTTGGGAAAACACTGAGTCCTGTCTAGAGAATGGGCCAGGTGAATAAAAAGCATTTCTTAGCAACACCACTGGGGTGGCCAACCTTACTTTCTAGTAATGCAGATAAGATCTGCACTGTCAAATAATCTTAATTCATATGTCAAAGCATTTCAACAATGTAGACTATACAAAATCAGAATAAAAATAAGGCTGTGTGTTTTAACACCCCAAAGGACAAATCTAAAGAAATCACTGAAAAAAGTTAGCAATTGTTCCAGATGTTGGTAACAACACATGTGTGTCTGAGAATGTGATCTAGTTCTATGGATGCATACTATGTAGACTTTTGTTCCTTATATCCTTACACAATCTTTTTGGATTCTCTTTTGTCAGTGTTTTTTATTCTTCCTCTAAAGTAAATTTAAGGGGCTGGAGCGGTGGCTCAG